>PVHP010046612.1:0-13225 GCA_004024765.1 Zapus hudsonius | reverse complement strand
TGCCTAACGCCCTGAATCCCAGGTTCCAGACAAGGGGACCCCCTCACTAAGTGGAAAATTGGCCGAATTGAAAGCTGTTGATTGTCTCCCCCAGGCCCAGGCTCCTCCATTACACAAGTGCTCCTTTCTTGGTTTGCTGCTCACTCCTATTAGGAGTTGTGGTCAGCCTACTCATAACCACCGATTGTGTTTCCTGTCAATGGATAGATGCCTAGAAGAGGGATAGCTGGGTCCATTGGAAGGGTTATGTGCATTCTGCTCAGAGTTCTCCACACTGCTTTCCACAGTGGTTGAACAAGTTTGCAATCCCACCAGCAGTGAATGAGGGTTCCTTTTCCCCGCATCCTCGCCAGCAACGATTGTTGTTGGTTTTCTTTATCATTGCCATTCTGACCAGGGTAAGGTGGTACCTCATTGTGGTTTTGATTTGCATTTCCCTGATGCTTAGGGATGCCGAGCACTTTCTCAGGTGAGAAAAGGCCATCTGTATTGTCCATTTGGGGTTGATTTTTTGCATGGTGAGAGGTGAGGGTTTAGTTTCATTTTCTTGCAAGTATTTATCCAATTTGTTGAGCACCATTTGTTAAAGATGCTATCTTCACACGAGTTAACATTGTGGGAATCTTTATCAAATACACAGTAACTGTAGTTGCTCCAGACTTGATTTCTGGCAGATGTTTTGCATATGTATCCCTAGAATTTTGAATCCAATTAGAAATATTTTAGGGCCAGACCCCAGGAGGCCAGTCCAAAGTGATACCACCTCCAGCCAGAAGGCTGGAGAAAATTCACAATTACAGTAAACCTTTGATTCTTTTTGGGGACATCTTTTCAAACTATCACAGGTTGGGTATGATGATACCCCCTGACATGCTTCTTTTTTTTTTTTTTTTTAAGAAAGGTGTTGGATATCTGAGGCCTATATCATTCCAAATAAATTTGGAGATTACTTTTCCTATGTCTGCAAAGAATGAACTTGGTATTTTCATTGTTTTTGCATTTAATCTGTATATAGCTTTTGGAAGCAATGCCATTTTCATGATATTAATTCTACATATTTAGGAGCATGGGAGATCTTTTCATTTTTTCATGTCATCCACAATTTCCTTCCTGAACATGTTTATGTTTTTATTATATAAGTCTTTACCTCCTTTGTTAGTCCTTTTCAAAAGTATTTGATTGTGGCTATTTAAAATGAGACTGTTTCACTGGTTGCTTTTTCTGTATGCATGTCTTTTGAATACAGGAAGGGTACTTATTTTTGTGTGTCAATTTTGTATCCTGACACTATGCTGAAGGAATTTATCACCTTCAGGGATTTACTGATACTATGCTTTGCTCCCTTATGTATAGGATCAGGTCATTTACAGATAGGCATATTTTCACTTCTTCCTTTCCCATTTGTATCCCTTTTATGTTTTTCTCCTGTCTTATTGCATTGGCCAAAAGATAAAGGACTATGTTGAAGAGAAGTGGTGAGTGTGGGCACCCCTGTCTTTGTTCTAAATTAAGTGTGAACTCCTCCAGCCTTTAAACATGGAGTATAATTTGTGCTTTAGTACTTTTATATGGCCTAATTCTGTTGAAGTGTAGGACCTCCATTCCAAGACTTTCAAGTGTTTTGACCATGAAGTGCTGTTGTATTTTGTCAAAGGCTTTCTCTGCATCAATTGAGATGACTATTTGTTTTTTATGGATAAGTTTATTACTGTGGTTTATTATGTTGTTTGATTTCTGTATGGTGTACCAACCCTGCATCCCTGGGATGAAACCAACCTGGTTGTGGTGGATAATACTTTTAATATGTTGTTGCATTTGGTTTACAAGGATTTTATTCAGAATTTTTGTATTTAAGTTAATCAGGGATATAGGTCTATAGTTTTGCTTTCTGGATTTATCTTGGTCAGGTTTTGTTATTAGAGCCCTGCAAGCTTCATAGAAGGAGTATGGAAGTATTCCCTACTTTCTGGTTTCTCTATAAAGCTTTAGAAATAGTGGTATGAGTTATGTGATGAAAGTTTGGTAGAATCTAAGAGATTTATCTGCTCTGGGTTTTGTTTTGGTAGGTGGTAGGTGTCCAAGAATTCATCCATTTCTTCTAGATTCTAAAATTTTGTGGAATAGAGGTTTTGGAAGTTATGTCCTGATGATTTTTTGACTTTCATTGGTGTCCATTGTGATCTTTCCATTTTCATTTCTGGTTTTGTTCATTTGGGACTTTTCTTTTTTCACATTTGTTTAGATTGGCGATGGGACTGTCAATCTTATTTACCTTTTCAAAGAACCAGGTCTTTGTTTCATCATTTTAAAAATCATTTTCTTTGTTTCTAATTCATTGATCTCTGTTCTAATCTTAATTATTTCTTTTTGTTTGAGAACCTAAAGTTCGATTGTTCTCATTTTTTCAAATTCCTTTAACTGTTTAGTTAAGTTATTAACTTGGGATCTTTCTGTGTTTTTTAAGGAAAGCATTAAGTGGTATAAATTTTACCCTTAGGACTGCCTTCACTGTATCCCATGGGTTCTGATACGATGTATTTTCTTTATCATTTAGTTCAAAAATTTTTTAAATTTCCAATTTAATATCTTCAATTGCCCATTCATTGTGTAACAGAATATTTTTCAATCTCCAATAGATGGTGAGATTTCTGTTTGGTTTCTCACTGTTTATTTCCAGCTTCAATGCATTGAGTTGTGATGCAGAATGCTACCTCAATCTTCTTTAATTAGTTGAGGCATGTTTTACATCTTAATATATGATCAATTTTGGAGAAGATTCCGTGAGCTGCTGAGAAGAATGTATATTCTGTAGCATTGTGATGGCATGTTCTGTGTATGTCTGTTAGGTCAAGTTTATCTATGGTGTTATTTTTTTATTTTAAACATTCTTTTTTAATATTTATTTATTCATTTTCAAGCAGAGAGAGAGAGAAAGAGAGAGAGAGAGAGAGAGAGAGAGAGAGAGAGAGAGAGAGAGAGAGAGAGAGAGAGAGAGAATAGCAAACCATGGCCACCACCTTGATGGTCTGGCTTATATGCGACTTGGGGAATTGAACCCAGGGCCTTAGGCACTGGAGGAAAGTGCCTTAACTGCTGAGCCATCTCTCCAGCCCTATCTATGGTGTTATTGAGTTCTGTGATTTCCCTGTTGACCTTCTGTTTGGATGATGTGTCTAAAGATGATAGTGGTATATTAAAGTCTTCATGTATGATGGATGTGCACTTTATTTGTGTTTTGTTTTCTATTACTTGCTTTTATTTATGAACTATGGTGCACAAATTTTGGTGCATACATATTTATTATGGTGGTATTCTCTTGTTGGATTTCTTCCATGATGAAGGGTGGTGACCTTGATTGTCCTTTTGAATTGATTTTGGTTTGAATTTTACTTTGTAAGATTTTAATGGAGCAACACCTGCCTGTTTTTATTTCCATTAAGTTGGATGATAATTTTTTTTTTTGGTTTTTGAGGTAGGGTCTCCCTCCAGTCCAGGCTGACCTGGAATTCACTATGTAGTCTCAGGGTGGCCTTGAACTCACGGCGATCCTCCTACCTCTGCCTCCCAAGTGCTGGGATTAAAGGCATGCGCCACCACGCCCGGCTTCTAAGTTAGATGATAAACTTAATCCTTTCACAGTGAGGAGGTTCTTGCCTTTAGAGGTGAGGTGGGTTTCTTGGAGGAAGAAGATGGAAGGATCCCCTTTTCTGATACATCCTGCTATCCTGTGCCTTTTTATAGGAGAGTTAAAACCATGAATATTCAAAGTTATAATTGTGAGGCTTGACTCAATCCCTGACATAATGTAGGGTCAATGGGATTTGATGCCTCTTGTTATTTTTTTCTCCTGTAGGCTTGATTATTGTGTCCAACTTCTGTATGGCTCTCAGGGTTGGTTGCGTGGCTCTTCTGTACAGAATGTTTCTTGGAGAATTATCTGTAGGTTTGGTTTACTGTCTATATGATTTTAGAGATGGATTTTATTCTGAAATATTTACATTTCTTCATATATTATAAGGGATACTTTTCATGGTACAAAAGTTTGGCTTAAAAGTCAAACTGATTTAGGCTTAGAAGTATGCCATTCCCTGCCCTTCTCACTTTCATGCTTTCGATGCAGAAGTCTTTTGTAACTCTGATGGATATGCCTTTATATGAAATTTGTTGTTTTGCTCTTCCTGGTTTTAGAACCCTCTCCCTGGTTTCAGTGTTTAGGTTTTTAACTACAATGTCATGGGGAAGTTTCCTCATTGGTACTGCAAAAATTTCCCCTTAGATCAGTTTGGTGTCTCCTCAGTGTCTACTGCCATCTAGAGGTAGTTCTCAGGATAGCAATGGAAGCAGCAGTATTTAATCCATCACTTCCTCTGGTCTTTGAGTGACTTCTATTAATTTGGACCTAAAAGGAAAAAGAATATCATGGGTATGGGATAATTCAAAGAATAAGCTTATTACTTCATGACACCCATGAGGCAGAGAAGCAGCAAAAGGAAGGTGCTAAAATACTTTATTTATTCACTTTCAAGGAGAGAGAGAGAGAGAGAAGAGAGAGAGAGAGAGAGAGAGAGAGAGAGAGAGAGAGAGAGAGAGAGAGAGAGAGAGAGAGCACTAGAGCCACCACCTTGTGGTTCTGGCTTATGTGGGTCCTGGGGAATTGAAACGGGGGCCTCAGGCACTAGAGACAAGTGCCTTATCCGCTGAGCCATCTCTCCAGCCCAAGTTATTCCCTTTAAAGCCACACCTCTCAGGGACCTACCTTCTATAAATACACCTGACTTTCTACTCACCACCATGAATACAGTCAATTTAAGAATCCATCACTGATGAAACCAGAGCCCTCATGGTCCAGTCATTTTTACCCAAAGAGTCACCTCTGAATATTGTTGCATTGATAATCCATATTTTACCCATGATTCTTTAGAGACAAAAGCATTTTCAAATTATAAGATATTAATATTAACCATTCATCTGCTAAGTAAGGATTTATCAAGTATAAACTTAGTGTTCTGTGTGCTTCATTTATCTAGATGAGCTTCTCTTTTGGTAGTATGGGGAAATTTTCCTCAATATTTGTGTTGACTATCTTCTCTATGCCTTTGGCCTGGATTTCTTCCCCCTCTGATAGCCCCATGTTCTGGAAGTTTGGTTTTATATGATGTCTTATAGTTCCCTCATCTTTTGTTCACATGCTTTTTTGGTAACTTTTCCAAGTTTTTGTTATCTCGATCTCTTTCTTCTGCTTTTTCTTTCATATCTGAGATTCTATCTTCCAGGCTATTAACTCTTGTAGTGAGAGATTCTAGAGAGGCTTTAAATATCTCCATTTGATTTTGGTTTTCCAATAGAGGTTTTTGCATGGTCTCCATTTATTTGTTGAATTGTATTTTCATTTCAAATATTGTCTTACTCAAAGCTTCCTGGTAAACATCCTTGTATTTGATTATGTCTTCCTTTAGTTTAGTAAGCTAATTCTTGAGTTCCTCTGATTGCTGTTTTGCCTTTAGCTCATTTACTGTTCTAGCAAAGTCCATCTGTTTTTTTCCATTGTAGTGAGCCTGGTGGCCAAGCTTGTGAGCTGATTCTGCACATTTCCACTTACATTATCAATTTTTGCTCCCATATCCATTAATATTCTGAATAAAGACTCCATGCAGAGATGTATTGAATATATTGTCATCTCCTCCTGAGAGTGCATCTGTGCTCTATTTTTTATCTTTTCAATGTGGCCTTCCAAAGTAGGGCTAAGCAACCTTTTGTGGGGCACTCTGCTGGTGTTTTCATCTTGTGTTATGATCTGTCGATGTTCAGATGAGAAATTGGTTTTTCGTTGGCCCTCAGCAATGATAGAGATGTCATAAGCATTTGTGTCGATGACTGGTGAGGTTTTGGCACCTGCTTGGCTCCTCTGATATGAGTTTGTGTGGGGGTGTTCAAACCTTCAGCAGCAGTATCAATCTGGGAGCTGTAACTTGTTTGGAGCGAGGGGTGAGGGGATAGGGTCATGGATTCCACAGACTGGTGGGGACCCAAGACAAAGTTCCCTTCCCAGACCTTGCCTAGTGTCAGGGAGTCAGAGTGAACAACGGCAGGTGGGAGGTCAGGGGACAGGTCCCCAACCATGAATGCCCTAGGATCAAGGGGTTAATGGGAAGAGTCACCAATGCACAGGCTGGTCAGGAGCAAAGTTTTGTGCTTGCTTTCATGGCCTTGAACCCAGGGTCAGCGGATGGGCTGGTGGAGCCCATGAGCTGGTGGGGAGCCACAGCACAGCTCCCACATCTGGTCTTGCCTAATGTCAGGGGTCCCCAATAACTTCTTTTTTATTGTCCATAATTAGTTTCATTATTTATTGGGCAAACAATGAGTTGTTATGCCCAGTTCCCCAGTACCCCTCTTCCGCATCCTCAATCAGCTGGATATCCTCCTACGTGGGCAGTATGGATCAGTCCTTGGGGCTGGGGACCATGGGTAGCCTGGGAATCATCCCGGTTCCTCTGGTCCTAGTGTGTTGTTGTTACTGAGGGGGGCCACGACTTTGGGTATTTTTTAGTTATTTCTTGTAATAATAGTTATGATATATATATATATATATATATATATATATATTTACAATCTGTATTAGTAACTTTTCATTTAAAGATGACAAGAAGCCTGGCAGATGTAATTTAACTGAGTTTTATTTTCATTCATGGTGCGATGGGTGGAAGGCATGGCAGTTGGCTCACTTAGTGTCAGGACCTTGTGATTTGTTATATCTTGATGAAACAGGAAGCAGAGAGAATCCCAGAAGTGGGTCCAGAACTTAATTCTGAAAGCTTCCCAAGACCCTATGGCTGCCAGCAATGTTTTGTATCCAAATGATTTCCAAACCTTTCAAAATAGTGCCATCAACTGGTTAAAAAATATTTAAATCCATGAAAATTGGTTGGGCATTTAGACCCATAGAATAACATTACTTAATTTTACCTGTTTCAATTTTTCTCTTTAAATGTATGGTTATTAAAAATTATACAATTTCCCTTACTTTGATATATATTTAAATTGGATAATTCCACTGTAGGCAATTGAGAATTCTTGATGCACTAGAAGTCAAAAGAACTTTGGAATATACCAATATGAAACAAATATGAGCAGATAATCTGCCTAAGTTTCAATTTTGAAATGCTTTCTGGTGAATATCCTATAGAAGCCCAAGAGGGTCTTTTGGGAGTGTGCATTTGTGTGTATGTGTTTTTGTATGTGTATCTGATGTGTTAATTTTCTCATCCTACATAGAATACAATCAGTATATAAGTTTAAAATACTTGATTCCATTTTATAAAGACAAGTAACCAAAGCAAGTAGTGGCAAGGCTTATACTTGATAAATCTTTACTGAGCAGATGAATTCTTAATGTTAATATGTTATAATTTGGAAATGCTTGTGTCTCTAAATATGCATGCATCTGGATTACCATTACAACAATGTTCAGAGGTGGTTCTTTGGGTAGCAGTGACTGGACCATGAGGAGGGCTCTGGTTTCATCATTGATGGATTCATAATTTGACCATATTCATGGGGGTGAATAGAAAGCCAGGCGTATTTCTAGAAGGTAGGTCACTGAGGAGTGTGGTTTTGAAGGGAATAACTTTTTCTTCAGCCCCTTCCATTTGCTGCTGCTCTGTGTCCTGGGGACATGAAGTAATCAGATTCCTCTTCATAGTCTCCTACGCACATGCTATTCTGTTTCATTTTAGGTCCAAATTCATAGATGCCACTCAAGGACCAGGTGACATTACAGAGGAAGTGAAGAACTAAATTGGAGTGCTACTTTCTCTGCCATCCTCCAAAACACCTCCAGATGTCGGTAGACACCTAGGAGACTCCAATTTCATCAAAGCAGAATATCAGAGACTGCTGACAGATCATCACTAAAGGGGACATAAAACATGCCCTCCTAGGGTCACCAAACATTGTGTAAGAGGGAACAGAAAGGTTCTAAGAGCCACAGGATGGGAAGGAATATTTTGAGGCATTATTCTTTCACTACCTACCCAGATACTGATTGGTGAATTCATGATCTCACAATGATTACACATTCTCAGTGAAATGTGGGTGGAGGAGAGCGAAAAAAGGGTTTAACCCAATGGGAATATGACCAATATATAGTATGTTTGTACAATAAAGTTCATAGTTAAATAAAACTTATCATCGCAGATTGCTAAAAACAAAAAAACAAACAAAAAACCAAAACAAAACAAAACAAAAAAACAGAAAAACAAATACAGGCATTTGCCTTTAGACTGGTATCTCTGAAAGAAATCTTTCCTCTTTCAAATTTTGTTTTGTGTGCATTTTGTCACAGTCATGAAAACTAACCCATAGAAGCAGGGTCACAACTGTGATGATACCTGACATTGTGCCAAAACTTGAAAGTTTTAGAATTGGTTTATTCAAAGAACTTAAAAGAGTTTGGAGAAGCAGCCTGGAACAATCCTAGAATACTATAAGCAGAGCTTACAAGGCCTCTCAGGTTTCAGCTATGGTCCAGGATGCTTGTAAGAATGGAGACAATGAAAGCTGTGTTGTTGAGGGCTCACCAAGGAATGTGCACAGTGTTTTTCACAGAGGACACTTGTGTTATCTTATGAAAACAACTTGACTCCTTTTTGTCCATGCCTTGAGGCTTTTCAGGAGGCCGAGTTGATAGGTCACTGAGTATCAGTTGGAGGAAGTTTCAGAGAAGCACAGCATTCTGGCTATAGCATGGGGATGTCTTGCTGCTTT
The DNA here is from genome assembly GCA_004024765.1 of Zapus hudsonius. NCBI lineage: Eukaryota > Metazoa > Chordata > Mammalia > Rodentia > Dipodidae > Zapus > Zapus hudsonius. The sequence continues at coordinate 4,459 of PVHP010046612.1, read as the reverse complement.
TAGCCAGATTCACAGTGAAAAATCTAGGACAAAGAGAAGAGTTGAAATATTTGAAAAACATCTAGTTTAACAAAAAATCTAGAGTGTATAAATATGGATGTAAGGAAGTTATGCTGTTGAAGAGTTTCGTACCAGCTAAAGGAATCCATGTGTTTTTCAATACTGAAAAGATCCCTTGGGGTATCTCCAACATTAAAGAGACGCCAACCATCATATGCTCAATGATATAAGAGTGTCATATTATTTGAAAGATGTTTTCAGAAGAGAGCCTTAGGGTACTTGAATCATACAATGTAGACTAAGGTGGTGTCTTCCTGCTTTCAGTCATCTGGGCACTCAGAGGCTCTGTAGATATGATGCAAGGGATCTTGGGTACTGCACCTCCTGGTGCTGATTTTGCAGGCATGAAAAAATGTAAGAATTATAGGTCTTAGATGCTTTCAACCAGGTTTCAAAGGGAGACATGGGTGGCCTGGTAATGTCTGAAGCCGAGAGTGATGCTGGAGCATCAGTGGAGACCCCAGGAAGTAAGAGATGCCTGGACACAAGGAACATGGAACATGCACCAGGGAAGCCACACTTGGAGAGTACAAGTGGTACAGGAGAGAGGACACATAGGCTATCGTCAGAAGCCCAAACTAAAAAGAATTATGAAGCTAACATCCCACCAACACATTCTCTGAAGCTCCACATAGGCCAGCATGGTATCGTGCCCTGCTAGCTTTAGTCTCCTGGCTTTTGGAATGGGGATATTCATACTGTTCCATTTTATTTTGGGAATAAGGTTTTTAGTTCTATAGAAGCCTACAGCTAATAGTATGCCTTTAGTTTCAGGAGAGGATTTTTATATATATTTCTTGTTTTTCTTTTTTTATTAAGTTAAATCTGCTCATGAACAAGTCTTGTGTTGATACTGTCTAAACTTCACTCTGCCAGCTTCCACATCGGGGCATCCTCAGTGGGATTGCTGATATGCTCAGTGGTTTTGAGGACTATGTGTTATGGGAGCAGCAGTCTGTTATTGGAACCAGTGGGGGTAGATGACTCTGATTTTCCCCATCATGGCTCTTATATTCTTTCCATTCCCTCTTCCTCTAATTTCTAGGGAGACTTTTGACTTGTGTGTAAGAGTGACGTGGGAATGAGTGAGACTTTAGGGAGTCTCAAAATGTTCTAAATGTACTTCTTTTAGCTGAACATGTGTCTAGGGTTGGAATGTTATGCGTTGGCTATGAGAGCTCATACTGAGAAGCTCATGTGTAGAAGATTGGGTTTGAAGTCATTGGCTCATAGGCTCATAGTGTATTCGCTTCTTCAGTGTTTAGTACTTTCAAAGACTCATAATTTCATGCCATGAAATTATGAATGATTTCTTCATAATTGGATGGGGTGGAAACCAAATGGAAAGGCCTCATAAGAGGAAGTAGATCATTGGGAGAGGTTGTGTTGCAAGGTATAACTTTCCTCAGCCCCTTCATGTCACTCAGTCTTTAGCTCTCTCCACCACAGACACCTACTACCGTGATTTTCTACCTCATTGGATGCCCAAATCACAGTTGTTGGCAGACTTTGGACTTGAACATTTGAAACTGTGTGTCAAAATATCTTTTCTCATTTAAGTGCTATACCCCTCGAGTGTTTTATCATAGCCTTAAAAAGTGAACATAAAATAGTTGTTTTAACATCGCCTTTGAGAAAGCATGAAAATGCCAATATTTAACAAATACTTTGATACAGTTTAAGGATATGTTCTTTTTCTAATTTATGTATAAAATGATCTTTTCTATCAACTGCATTTTCCCTGTCCTGGATTTTGATACCCACTTGTGTTCACTGGCCTATAGGAAATGATTCAATTTTTAAATTTTTCTTTGGTTCAAATTCACTCAGTCTCTCCTCATTGTGCTCCTGTCCTATTGTAGCTTTCTCTGCAGCCCTTCCTTTCACTTCCAGTTAATGCCACCTTGTGACAAAGGACTTTCCTGCTGATCATATGTGACCATGTCTTTCCATGTTCCAGAATGTACTGCTGCCACAGGGTGTCAGGGCACTACTCATATCTAGATTCCATCAGGAATCTGTAGTTAACCCATCATAAGAGACCCTTTCCTCAGTGCCCCCTTATTCATTTACAGCCTCCCTTATGCCTGAGGTTGGGCAGAGGTACACAGGAGCCCAGGATCCCTGACTGTCCTAGTGTCTTTTGCACCATATTGTAAAAAAGCATCAAAATAGAATAAATGCAGTGGCTCATCCAGGGGACCAGAGCTATCATCTGCTGACTGAAAACAGAATCACTACACCTCCTGGATGTGAAGGTGGACCTTTGAAAGGCATTGCGATTTAGAAGGCTACACATTTGAGAAATTACCAGCCTGTCCTGGATCAATATTGAGTTTTTAGTTTTGTGGACCTTTTCTCACTGTAAAAATGATGCCTCTCTTCCATATTTCTTCTTTTGTCTCTATGTAGCTAAAGACAGTAAGCACTTGTTGTTTTCACCTCTGGGAGCTCCATTGGCTGGCGCAGAGGGAAAACAGAAAAGTGGTGGGAACTGAGCGAGCTGTCTGCTGTCCGCTGTCTCAGGGCTGGGGTCCACAGAGCTGGGGGCCCGTCGAGGCACAGAGGCTAGCAGATGTGTATAGTATATCCTTGTGGTTCTTTATTCCATTGGGGGAACTTACATTTATAGGAAAAAGGGGGTCAGGGGGATGGGGAATTGGGAAGAGAAAAGGAGATTGGTTGATGGGGGTGGTGAGTTAGCGGCCTGCACTGGGATAGGTGGGTATGGACAACCTGAGAATACCTCATTTGGGGTCCTGAGTGGCAGGTAAAAAGTGATGCTAGCCATGGTCCCTGAGGAAGGGTACAAGGAAGTTTTCTGATACCCAATGCCAGTCATGCTGAGATGGAAATGCTGGTTTCTGTGGCTAGGCCATGAGGGTTGGGAGTCAGGGTTGATGGAGCTGGGAAATGTCTATCGAATTATCAGGGTTTCACCTCACTTATACATCCTTAACCCTTTGTTCTCTGTGCCCTCAGTAGCAGTGCCATCAGGCAGAGCCCAACATTTCCCCCAATTGTTTTCAATATGGATCAGTGGCATAAGCATGTAGGAGGTTGGCCTTGGGCAAAGGGGTCCCTATGGCAAACAGGGAGTTTGGTAGTGGGAAGGGGACAAGGAATCAAAGGAATGGGGAGTCAAAGGGTAGGGGCATAGAGAACATATAACACTTATTGGCATGAAAAATAATATTTCCCCCCCAAGTCCATGTCCCATATTTAGCAGTGATGAGGTATAGTTTTATTGGAGTCAGCAAGAAGTCCTCTCTGGAGTGATCCAAGCTGGGCCTGGGTGAGATCTTCTGGGTGGCGGTGGGACCTGGTGAGCACAGCATGCAGCTCCTGGAATTCAGGAGGCTTTGCAGGAGAGTTGTATCAGGACACACCGACCAGGAAGGACGAAAATTCTCTGAAGGCTTGGGCTGAGCTGGAAGGCTGCTTATATCTGTTGGAATAACTATAGCTAGACAGTGGTAAATAGGGGCTGAAGGAATTCACATAGGGATTGGAATATCCTTTGAGCCATAGCAATGCTGTGGCCCTGATGTGAGATGCAGGTGGTTGCTGTGAGAGAAAAGTTGGAGAGGCATCTGGCATCAGTGGGCCTGGAATTAAAACAAAGGAGATGCCCATCCTTGGCTACAGGGCAGCAGTTTGAAGAGCCTGGATGGAAAAAATAGTTTGTTATTGAGAAAAATTTTTTAAGAGTGATGTTAATAGTAACAGCAGTCAGCAAGTGACTGGAAGGGGATTGTAAAATTAGCAGTTTGAGGCATTTGGTGGAGATCCGCAGAGAGAAGGCCCCATTGAGGAGTAAAATTTGACCTGTATGAATATAGCAGTTGGCATATTTTAACAGTTCACCTTGGGAAGCTGTAAGGAAGAAGAAAACTGAATTTAAAAGTTAACTTTTGGCAAAATTTTCTGAGAATGAGCAAAACCATTTGGCAACCTGGTCTTTGATAGATTTATAAGTAGAGCATTCTCTGGGGGTATATCCCCCCTTCATTTTTATAAACAAGCAGTAAAGGAAAAGATTTGCCTCCCGGAGGCTGGACCTGGAGACACCCAGGGCTGTATAGTAAAAGAGTTATCCCCCCTCAGGACATGGGGGCCAGACTGACAGCATAAATGCTATTGGAGAAAATGTTAAAAGGACTATTTTTTTTCTGAAGTGCCATATGGAGAGCATATAGATTTTTTTATATTGAGGGGATTTGTTAGGGAGTTTTTGAAAGTAAATTTTGGGGGTTTGGTCTCTATTGTTTTATAGAACTGAAGATGCTCCCTTGGTAAATGCCACTGTTTAGCCTGGGAGTTTTTGAAGGTAAATAGATTGGGGCCCCTGAGGCTTAGCAGGAGCCTGACATGTGGGCTGCGTGGGGCCCAGGCTTGG
>PVHP010046611.1:0-13227 GCA_004024765.1 Zapus hudsonius | reverse complement strand
CTCTCTCTTTAGTGGTGTTGTTGTTGTCATTTGATGCAGTTTCCTCAGCTGGTGTAATATTCTTGCGTTGAGGTCTGCCCATTTCGATTCCACTTGAGGTGGTTGGAGGAATGCCTTTGAGACATCTGCAGGGGTCGGTGGGTGTGGCAGGTGGCAAAGCGCAGTGAACAGTGGGACGGGATCAGTTGTCAGGGCTGTGGGGGTTGATGGTTGTGGGGAGGGGTAGCGTACCCCCGGATGTTGTGGGTATGGGGGGTGGGCCACCAGATTAGGCAGGCCAGGGGAACAGGCCCACAGAGGTCTGCGGTCCCAGGGGATGGGGTTGGCAGGGGAGTGGCAGGGGGGTGAGGCTGCTGAGATCCCTGAAACTAGTGTTGCTGGGATCTCGGAGCACATAGAGGGGCTGATGGGTTCCTCAGGCACAGAAAAGGAGCGGGGCAGATGTATTGGAGGCTGGAGGTCGGGGGAAGGGGCTATTGTAAGAACCCCCGGTCGAATGGGTGAAAGAGAAAGAAAAGAAAGAAAAAAAAGGATTAAAAACCAAAATAAACAAGAAGACTGAGTAGCGAGGGGTGTAGGGGCGCGGCAGGCACGCTGGAGGCCAGAAGGCGGGAGGAGGGGCTACGAAGGAGCCTCGGTCCGGTGAAAGAGAAAAAAAAAGGCGAGGGGGCAGGGGTGGGGCAGACCGCTGGCAGCCAGAGGGTTGGGAAGGGGCTAAAAAGGAGCCCCCGGTCCCAGTGAAAGAGAAAGAAAAAGAAAAAAAACAAGGGGGGAGAGGCATGGCAGACGCGCTGGAGGCCCGAAGGTGGGAGAAGGGGCTACGAAGGATCTCCCGGTCCCGGTGAAAGAGAAGAAAAAAAAAGGCAAATGGAGAGGGGCATGGCAGATGCTGGAGGCTGGAAGGTGGGAGGAGGGGCTACGAAGGAGACCCCGGTCCCAGTGAAAGAGAGCCCCCAGAGCTCAAACCTCTCTGCATACTTTTAGGCTAGAACTCAAATCTGCCTCCAAACACACCTTTGGTTTGGACCCCAGGATTCAACCCCACAGTGAAACCTCATCCAGCCAGGTGTCTGGTTACCCAAATTACAAGCTTAATAATACATCTGAGTCTATGCAAGACATACATTCACATTAAAATCACCACATTCTGCCCATGGTCCTCATAGACTGATAATCATACCACAATGTAAAATGCATTTGTTCTAATTTTAAAGGTCCTATAAGCTTTATTAACTTTAAGACTGTCTCTTAATTGTGAGTCCTGTAAAATCAAAACAAGTTACATACTTCTAACAAATAATGGCACATTATATTTCCATTGCAGTATGGCAAAACAAGGAAAGACTGGACTGGTACAAAATAAATTAATTATCAGGTAAACATCAAACATCTGCAGTTCAAGTACTACATTCATTATCAGTGATAATAGTCACTGGATTTTCAATTTCCATCCCTCCAGCTGGGCTGAGTAGCCAGGGAAAACTTCCACTGTGAGGCAACAGCACTCTATGGAATTCCCTGCACAGTCATAGTATATCCAAAATATTTTTGGGTCTTCATTGAAAACCATGGTTCATCTTACAATGGCCTCACTGTCCCCTAAACCAGGGACATCACTCCCTGCTTCCTATGCCACATTTCAGTAGTGGTTTCTAGAACCATGTGCACTTCATGACCCAGTTCCAAGCATTTTTCATGCTTCTAAAGTCAATACCAGGTGTGCAGAGTGTCAATTCAGGGAGAAAATAAATCCTGGTTTTCAGCATTTAGTATTCTTTCTTTCAGCCATTTCCTTTCAAAAGAGTTTTCATTTCTACCATTCATTCTTTCCTGGATAAAAATCACCTCAGTCATCCTTCCATTGTTCCAATATAAGCACCTTAATTGTGGTAATCTGTTTGACAATATCAGCTTCAGTAACCCAAAACCTGTCTCTGTGCCAGTAATTTTAAACTTGCTTGAATTTTTTTCTATGATAAGCCATGTGTCTTTTAGTTGTATATATTATACCAAACACACCAGTCCATTACTTTCAAATTCACCCTTAACCAAACTCCCAGGGTTTGGATGGAAGAGCACGGCCAGCATTTTTGCCAGTAGCCCAATTCCCACAAAGCTCTCTTCTGTCTTTCCTTCCCTTTTGAAAGTTCATATGCCAACACAATTCTCTCTGCACTTAGCATTTTCAAATTTTCACCAGAATAGCCCATAAAATTTTGCTTACTGTTCTCTAAGGTTTCTGAAGACCAAAGTACCAAATGCTTGTACATTCCTACAGCACACAAGTTCCAAAATGCCAAAATTCACATGGTCAGATTCATCACATCAAGGCCCCACTTCTCTGGTACCAAATTTCTGTTGTAACAGTATCACATTGCTGGGACATATGACTAACCAAACACAATTTTATGAGAATAAGGTATTTATTTCAAGCTTACAGATCCAAGTGGAAGTTCCATCAGTGGTGGGAGAAGCTGGCTCCCATTCATAAATCCAAGCAATCACCAAAAAACTGAAAGTACAAACCTGCAGCAAGCTGGACCCCCAGAACTCAAACTTCTCTGCAGAGCTTTTGGCTGGAATTCAGATCTTTCCCCAGTGACAACTCAGGGCTGGACACCTCCTTTAGCCAGACAGCTAGAGACCCAAGTGACAAGTTTAATTTTAACACCTGAGTCAATGGTGGACATACATTCAAACTACCATACCTATGTACCCTAAATGTTTTTTTCCTCAAGTGAACTGCTATACAAACATCTGTTCACCTATCACATATGTTTCTCTAGAGTGTTATGAAAATTAATTTTTCAAGTATGTTGAAAAACTAATACATGGCAATAGCATACTATATAGCACTAGTACCCTATTAATGGAAACTTACACTACCAAGTTTCTGCCTTGAAAATTAGTATTGATTGAATGTCCTTGAAACTTTGTCTCCGTATATATTCGAAGATAAATTTCTATTAGTGCAAATGCTGTATAAAAGGTACATCTATCTTAATAATATACTATTTAATTGGATTCTATATTGATGAATATTAAAATATTAATTTCCTGATGAAATATTAATTTTATTTTTTGAAATGGAACAGAAGTTATAATTAATGATTTGTGCCTCCAAATATGAAGGATATTAAAATAAATTCCTTCATTTTCCACAAAACAAAAGAAGTTGTAATTTCTTGCTTGAATATTTCACAGCAGGGTTACCATGAATAAAAGGACACTGACTGTATTTTCAAGAACTACAACTTGAATGTCGTCTCATGTTTACATATTTTGACTCCAGAGAATAAATGCTGTCTGTGGAACACTGAAGAATAATGAATGCCTTACCAAAGTTAATTATTTGGACCATATAAAATAAAATTTTGGGGCTAGAGAAATAGCTCAACAGTAAAAAAAAAATACCTGCTTGCAAAAACTAAAATCTCATTCCCGGTGAATAAATGCCTGCACTGCCAAATCAGACTCCTGGCAGTGCTTGACAACTGAAGAACCACACATGGGCATGGATGCTTATTGGACAGAGAGCACAAGCATGAATCTCCACCTGTTCAGACAAAGTCATTTCTTTGCTATTACAGTGTAAGATAAAATTTTTTGGACATGTCTAGTCATGCATGTAGAACACATGCCTCTTGAACAAGCTAAATTATGTCTCAATGTGAAATAGAGCTTCTGTAGTAGATCCATTTCTTAGTTGTTATTTTTAATTAATTTTTCTCTTTCTTCCATTTTCTAGGGTTATTTTCTCCCTGTTTAATGCAGAAATTTTATTAAGAAAAATTTCTAAATATATATTTAAAGATAACATAGATGACAGATAGATACACAGTCTTTAAATTTTACATTTAGACACACACACACACAGACACACACACACACACACACACACACACACACACACACACACACACACACATGTCCTTTTGGGAGCTTTGGTCTCCCTGTCAGATCACTAAATAGGAATGTACAGGCAACCTAGTGATGCTCTCTTGTCAATCTCAGTGGGCATGAGCCGTTGCTAGAGCTTGCAGTATCTGTTGCTAGGCAACCTGTTCATCCACTGAGCCTGATATTTCAATTCAGCAGCAGTACATGTTTGCTATGTTACGGCCTTTTGGAAATACCTTCATTACATAATATCTACCTTTATAATATAGAAGCTCCAAATGTTTGGAGTAAGAGTAGCAAGGAAAATCAGAAAGCTGGTGGCATTAAGATAATGTTAAATTAGACTGTCTGCTTATGGAAATGTATACAATGATGACATACATATTTAACATTCAGTCCTCCCTAACAACACCAAAAATGTATCCTGTAAAGGCTATTTACTTGATGATATCAAATCAAGTCTTGTTACCATTCTAGGAAAGTTTCTAATTGCAACTAAATTGAAGGATAAATAGCAGTGGTGGAGAGAAGTAAGCTTATCCATGCTGTGGACCTAGTGAATGAGACTAGTCTATCTAATCAGTGTTTGTACACAGGATAATTCTCGAGAGCGGACTTTTACAGAAACAAATTTAAGTTCAAGCAGCAGAGGCTAAGTAATTAATCCAAGTTGCCAATTGTGATGGTTAAGTTTTGATGTCAACTTGACCTTTCAAGTAATCTTGGGTGGGTCTCTGAGGATGTTCACAGGAAGGCAGCCTTTCAGCAAGGGGCAGGATGTAAGGAAGCTCAAAGGAGCTAGAAGTAAACATCCTTTCATGTGTGGGCAGTGCAGGAAGGAAATTCCAGAGACTCAGGAAGCCATTAAGTCTGGGATAGGGTTGTAAAACCCCACCCTAAGGCTATATAAAGGGAAAGAAATTCTCTTCTTGGCCCTCCTGCCTGTTTGCTAGTGTGTGTGTGGTGTAGGTGGTGGGTTTTTCTCTCTGCTTGGACCTGTGAAAAGGGAGCAGCCCCTTTTGCATTCTAGGACTTCCCCTGGATCTGTAGCTTGAATAAATCGTTTCCTCCCATAAACTGTGCCTGGTTTGAAGATTCATCCCGGCAGCGTGTGGCTGACCAGAACACCAATCTTGCTCAAACATTTTCCTAAAGAAATGTGTAAGGTTCTGTGACATTCATTAGGACTGTTCTCATGCAGATTCTTTATCCTTGCATTTATTTTAGGATCTTTATAGTAAGACAGGTCATCGCAGGTCTTGTTCACTTTCCCACCTTGAGCCTTAGCATTCCTTATTTGTAAAGCAGAAATTATCTTAGTCCATTTGGCTGCTATAACAGAAACACCAAAAATTTGGAAACTTACAAACAATAGAAATGCATTTCTTACAGTCGCAAAATCTGGAAATTTCAGGAACAACTCACTAGCAGATTTGATGTGTCTAGTAAGGGCTCACTCTTATTTCCTCATGGATCCTTTCATGTGGGGAAAGGGGTGATAAGTTGCTTCATTTTCTATTGTGGAGTATCTATCCTATCCCAGTCATGAGTATAGAATTCTCAGGAATAATAGCTTACCAAGTCCCCGCTTAAAACATTTCACTTGCACATTTGTGTGCACAAACATGGTGGCAGGGTCTCTTGTCAAAGAACTCCAGATGTGTGCACCACTTTGTATCTAGCTCTACATAGGTGCTGGGGAATAGGCTTTGTAAGCAAGCACCTTTAACCATTGAGCATTATCCTTACCCCCAGGCCCCAAGTCTTAATATTACCACACTGGAAGGTAGGTTTCAACATTTGAATGGGGGAAGGGGGGAAGTAGATACAACTATTCAGACCTTAGCAGGAGGGATTTAATTTAAAAATTAGAATCCAATGAGATGATAATTAGAATATAGTTTGGGATTCAATAACAATGATTTAGTTTTTATTCTCCCATGTAAGTTGATTAGAGTCAATATAGTACATTCTTATTTTTGTATTTCCATCTTCAACATTCAACTTCTGTCTCACTCAGATGACCATCATAACTTCACTGCAGCCAGTAAGAAGCTAAGAGGACATTATACCTAAGCACAGACCATTTCACTCCTCACTTCCACTCACATCCTATTGAACAGAGCTAGATCAAATCTACTTGCAAGGAAAACTAGGAAGTTGTGTTGTCAGTGAGAAAATAATTCTTTTTAAAAAAATTATTTATTTATTTAAGACAGAAATAAAATATGAGTGCACCAGAGGCTCTTGCTACTGCAAATGAACTCCACATGCATGCACCACTATGTTGGTACAGAGGAATCTGACCCTGAGCTAGCAGGCTTTGCAAGTAAACACTTTCCACTACTTAGTAATCTCCTGTCCAGCTAAAACTGATGGGGGCTTTTACTAGAAGAAGAGTGAAGGAGGGGATACTGGTAATTAGCTGTCTCTGTTATAAGGAACCAAAGTAATGTTGTACAAAGGCAAGATTAAATTTTCTTGTATGAGTTGTAATAATACCCCAGGATGGGATGGAATAAATTTCTGCAAATACTAAGATCCCTCCTTGACCTTACATTTCCCAGGAATGGCCTAGAAGCCTGAGGAAAATCAATGCAGCTCTGGCATTGAGATAATGCCTAATTATACTTGGGGAGCCGGAAGAAATTTGGGCATAATGGATATGTTTATTGCCCAATTAAGGTGATGGCCTAACCCATGTATACATAAGCTCAAATATAGCCAATTTTAAACATATGTAATTTATTAATGCCAACAATCTTATAACAGACTTGTGTAGTCTTATTCAAAGGTTAATGGGAATCTGGGAATCGGGGATATCAACACATTATTCACTCATTCAGTGTAGCTAATTATGGATAATAAAGAAATAAAAAATTAGAAAAAACAAAGGTACTGGAGTACAAGGAATACAAATAAACATGCATCTAGCGAAATATCATTGCTCTCTCTAGGGTAGAAGATACCTGGACCATCCAGTAGCTTGAAATCAAGGTGATATTCTTCTGAAAAACAAAAAAACAAAAAGGTGAACTTTTTCCAGGACCATGGAAGGAAGCATCTGGAACAAGCTAGAAAAGTGCCTCAGCTAGCAACAGATCAATGTGCAGGCTGGAGGAAAACGAGATTTAGCCATCAACATGAGGACTTTCAGGTCTGAGTCAGGGGAATTGTGATTAATCACAGAGAGAATGGTTCTTCTGAGAAAAACAGGACAAAATCATGAAAACAAATGACTGATGATTCTTAAAAATCAGTGGAACAAATACACATTTTTTGTCTGTGAAGATGAATGAAAAAGGAAAATTGTAAGTGGGGGCCAGATATTCCCCATAACAGTAAGAAGGAATGTCTGCAAAGAATTTAGCAGACCCCTGGGGCTGTTTTTTCCTGCCTCAGTCACGGGTTCTCAGTAATTTTACAGAACAAGTCTTCATTCACTTATTCAAACACATTCTTTTTTATTTTGGTTTTTCAAGGTAGGGTCTTACTCTAGTCCAATCTGATCTGGAATTCACTATGTAGTCTCAGGCTGACCTCAAACTCATGGCATTCCTCCTACCTCTACCTCCCGAGTGTTCAAACATATTTTGAGTACCTACTTCAAATTTTTTAAAAGATTATTTATTGTATTTTTAAATAAAGAGATTGTATTCTTAGATCTTCTCTACCCTGCCCAATTCTGCTGAGGTACTGGTATTCATTGTGGAGACCAAGAGGCTTCAGTCAGTCTCTGCATGGAGGGTGGAGGGGGAGGAAATCACATGGTGCCTTAGGCTATTTCTACCTATCCTGAGATTATGTGCTTATGTGCCATTATCTTAATTTCTTTAAATATTTTATTTATGTTTATTAATTTCAAACAGAGAGAGAGAGAGAGTTAAAGAGAAGATAAACAGAGAATAGGCATCTACCTGCTGCAAACCAAATCCAGATACATGCGCCACTTGGTGCATCTGGCTTTGTGTGGGTGCTGGGGAATCAAACCTGGGTCGTTGGGCTTTCCAGGAAAGCATCTAACCTGCTGAGCCATCTCCTCAACCCATTTTGTTAATTTCTAAAAATAAATGGTATATAAAAGAAATTCAACTTGAAAGAAGCACAGTATAGAAAAGATACCTGAAAATCAAATCTCTCCACTCAGTTTATCTTTTATTTCTGGGCATTTTCTGTTGCATATTTGCTATATGTCTTAAGGAAGTTCAGAAGAAACTAGAGGTAGAAATAGAAAGAAAACTGGTGTTTTCCCTAATGCACAGAGTTTTCTTTCTTGCACATCATCTACAGATTAGAATGCAATAATAAGTAGGCTTGGTCTCTGCATGTATTGGGCATGCCCTCTCTCCATGATACGGTAATGGAAATAGATGAAGACAGAATGAAGACTAGAGAAGCATAAATAAATGTTAAAAATAAAACAAAAACTAAAATCTTTATCCTGGTGTCAAGAAGAGAGTGAGATTATTTGTTAATAAATAGCCCACAAATTGCAAAAGTGTTGTTTTATTTTGCATTTAATATCATTGTCTCCCATGTTGCCTCATCTTCCAGCTCATAGCAGTAAACAGATCTGAAATATCATTTACTGTAAAAGTTGACTTCACACAAGAGCACTAAACCTTTTCAAGTTGTCATGAATGAAAGGGGTAAGCTCAGGATTGACATTCTTTGGCTCATTTATTGATTTATTGTCAGATTGTAGACCCATTGCTTTGAATGCAAGTGAATGTGAGTGCTTGTGAAATATGGAAAAGGTAAGCTGAGAGGCACCAAAAGGTCTAACTGCCAGTAATGACAATACATTCTTACATCACTTGGTCAATCTTTCACAAGCCCAGCACTCCTAACAATAATTAGCCTAATTAATTTATGTAAGAGAAATTATTTATAATTTTAACATATGTCCTAATTCTTTCTGTTATCAAAGTTTTTCTGAATTCTATAAACTGTCACCTATGTGGTATGTTGCAATATCTATGTAACGTTTTTAAAATTTATGTATTTATTTATTTAAGCGAGTGAGAAAGAGGGAGGGAGGGAGGGAGAAAGAGAGAGAGAGAGAGAGAGAGAGAGAGAGAATGGGCACACCAGTTATCAGGACCTCCAGCCACTGCAAACAACTCCTGGTACATGTGCTACCTTGTGCATCTGGCTTTACTTGGGTACTGGAGAACCAAAGTCAAGTCCTTCTGCTCTCCAGGCAAGTGCCTTAACCGCTGAACCATCTCTCCAGCCCATATGGCTCTGTAACATTTTGATGAAACATTTCATTTTCTCTTGGATACTTCCATTGAATTAGAAATGCATATTCAAATTACATATAGTTAGTGTTGCATCATCGTACATTCACCGTTGTGAGAAGTAGCTAATCACACTCCAATTGCCTTTTTAGAAGTAAAGTGGTTGAGATATACAGCAGTGACTAAGTAGAAAGAAAAGTCTATTCATGGGTGCTGCCTTCCATCTCTCATGACACTGAAAACATAACTGAAATGCTCCAAATTTTCTCAATTATCAATACTACCATAAGAAACTTGAATGCCTGAGAAGCAAACACATTTTTCAAAGACAGAAAGAAACATTTGCCCTATCTATCAAAATCTCGTCTTCACTACCTAAAAGTGCAAAGTAAAAAGAAAGTTAACCATAGAAAGAAACCAGTAGCACAAAGCTCTAATGTAGCATGGATTTAAAAGAGGATTATAAAAGAAAAAAAGGCCTATAGTTTATATTTGCAAAATTGGTATTCTTAAAAGTGATTTACATTTAACAATTTAGTTTTCTTCACAAGGAAAATGGTTCCAAGTGGTGGTAATTAATATAAAAATGTTGCTGTGGAAAAGCTGGAAGGTGGTCTCCTCCACTTCCCTATAACTGGCTCCTTTGGGTGTTGATCTCTGCTCTTGGGAATTGTTAACATTCAAGGTATATTGCATTATAACACGGGATTCTTGAAAGACCTCCATTCTAGGTAAATTAACTAAAATGATAAATTGGTGTTGATGTATTTTTCTCTATCATTCTATCTATCTATCTATCTATCTATCTATCTATCTATCTATCTATCTATCTATCTATCTATCTATGCAAGCAGACAGACAGACAGAAAGAGAGAGAGAGAAGAGAGAGAGAGAGAACGGGTGTGCCAGGGCCTCCAGCTACTGCAAATAAACTCCAGATGCATGTACCGCTTTGTGCATCTGGCTCCATGTGGGTACTGAGGAATCAAACCTGGGTAATTAGGTTTTGCAGGCAATTGTCTTAACTACTGAGCAATCTCTCCAGCCAACTATTGATATTTTAAGAAAAAACACTTGTTAGATGAACTTCCATTAAATTACAGATGCTGATACATCTAATGCAAAGAAGAAAATATGTGAACTGAAATTGTCTAAGGGAAAAGAATGTGTGAATATTCTCTAAATTATAGATATTTTACCAACATATTTGTTTAAGTGTTGGGTTGCTTATATCTCCCATGTGCCAAACTGGTCATATTTCTAAACTGTGTTTATTCAACAGATTATGTTAAACACATGATCAGAACTTTAATACAAATGAAAACAAATATGGACCTCCAGGTCATTCTTGAGACTCTCCAAAGTTCAGAGGTAAAAATGTGTAGACTTCCTGGGGAAAAGTGACTAGAAAAATGCATGGATCAAGAAGGGTCAAAAAGCTATAAATTCATGAACCCACTGTTGACTGACTTCAAGCTCATCCCTAAATTCCCTTTACATTATCTCAGCCCCCACGTTTTAAATCACATAGTAGTTATTTCTTAAGGCAAACAGAACATGACTTATTCATTGACAATTCTATTGTAATGCAATCAAGGTTAAATAATGATAAATAATAACATAATTTGAACCATTAATCTACTGTACTAACATTTTTCAAGTAAAATGATTATGTATTTTATTACCTAGGCTAGTAAAAGTGTCAATTATGAAGCATTACATATTATATCATAAAGATTAGAAATTGAAAGGCCTTTATAAATCACATCCTCTTGCCCCACTCATCTGAGTTGCAGCCTAAGGATTTTTCCCTATGTTGCTCAATTGTTCAGAAGGGGATCAGTAGGCAGATCTCATACAATTTGCTCTGAAATTACTGGCCTCCAAAGACAAGAAATTCAAATATGTCCTTTAACATTTTTTGAAAGTGAAAAAAAAAAAAACAAGAGAAACTAGTCTTGTTTAGAGAGAATGTCTCCTTCCTTATAGAATAGGAACAAGAACCCTCTGAAAATATCAAGTGTTCCCTGGACTCAGTACACTAAAATCCAGTCTCTTCTGTAGCCCCAGAGTCAGCTAGCTGTGTCAGAAGCTCAGGGGTCTTGGTTGGTGGCACAGGATGGCTGTTTAAAGTCAGAGGTTGCCAGCAGAGCATCTATAGATCAGCAGAGTGTGCAGACAGAGGTACAGGATGGGAAGAGAAAGGCTTGTGTGGCTGTCAGGCACAGGGCTGAGAATGCTTGCTGTCCTAGCAATACTAGCTTTCCCATAACAACAAGAAAAAAGACTTCATCTCAACCACTAAAGGCTATTGTTTGGCCTCAGTGAATCTAGAAGTAGTTACTCTGGGGGCTGAAGAGATGCGTTAGCTGATAAGGTGTTTGCCTGCACTGCCTAACAATCAAGGTTTGATTTTCCAATAATCATGTAAAGCCAGATGCATAAAGTGGTGCATGCATCTGGAGTTCATTTGCAACAATGGCTGGAAGCTCTGGTGTACTCGTTCATTCTCTCTCTCTCTCTCTCTCTCTCTCTCTCTCTCTCTCTCTCTTTCTCTCTCTCTTTCTATCTCTTAATAAATAGGTACACTGGTCCAATAGCTTTGCCAAAAGATCTCACTCCTGGGAACACACTGCACGTTTCTGTCTTATCAAAGAAACTACCATTTGTTTACCTAGTCACTGCTCTTCATTAGAGCACCCATTCGGCCACATTGACATTTGACTTCAGTGAATCCCCATTTCTTTCCTCTGATCCTCCTTTCTTTCCTTCCCAGTAGTTAAATTATTGCAACAATAAGTTTATTTTCCATCAGAAAGAGAAGCAACATAGAATGAAATACGAAGATGTGTCATATCCCCTCCCTAGGCTCAACCAATTATTCAAACTAACGCCAAAGATCTTTTTCTACATGTGAAAGAACTCTGGTAATAAAATGAAGGTGTCTGTTCATTTTATTACCAAGATTCCCGTTTATTACTGCTATAATTTGTTGTGACCTGAAATTTTTAATGTAAATATGTTTCTTTAGAAAAATAGGAATTCAAAACTTAGCACTTTGGTGAGCTAAATAATGATATTCTTTTCCTTTAAAAAAGGAGGCAAAAAGTTTCCTGAAGTACATTTGATGTTCACTTTCCAACAGTGCTCATCCTACGAATGCCTTTGAGGATGGTACTTCTTGGCCAAAGGAGTTTTTCATTTAGTATATTCCCATAATTAAGAAAAGTTTAGAAGATCAAAAATGATCTAGTATAGATTTTAATGACATATAAAAACTTGTATTTCTAGGGCTTTGGAATGTAGCTCAATTGTAGAATGCTTGCCTAACATGCACAACGGTCCAGGGTCTAGCCCCACTATTACTACCACTCCTAATAACAACAAACTCATAGTAGTAGCAAAACTATTAACCCACATTGAGGCTTGTGATCCATGTCAGAAGATATTTTGTCATTTCTGTCATCTGGCCTTAAAAGGTTGAATTGAAGCCAGTAGAAGAATATGAATAAGTGTATGAGTTTGTTGTAGTTAATTTCCAGGTAACAGGAATCCAGTTTCATCTGAAAGGATATGTTGTAGTCAGCTTTCTAGTTGCTGCCCAGAAAGAACCCAAGCAAAAGTGGCTTGTGGATGAATGGGTTTATTTAGCTTATGGACTCAAGGGGAGACTCCATTCTGGCAGGGAAAACGATGGCATGAGCAGAGGGCTGGACATCACCTCTGCCACAGCACTGCAAACAGCGGCAGGAAGGTGTTTCAAACACTGGCAAGGGGAAGCTGGCTTATAACCCCCATAAGCCCGCCCCCAACAACACAGCTTCATCGAGGTTGTAAAACCCAAACTGCCATCAGCTGAGGATCAATCATTGAGAACACATTCATTTGTTTGTGGGGGACACCTGTATCAAACCATGACAGTCTGCCCCTGGCCCCCACAAACTAATAATCATACAAGATATAAACACAATATGTTCAGCTCAACTCTTAAGTCCCCACAGCTTTCAACTGAGCCATAATACCAAAAATAAACCCATAATGGCACAGAACATTCACAATGCAAAACATGAGGCACAGCAAAAAC
>PVHP010046610.1:0-13225 GCA_004024765.1 Zapus hudsonius | reverse complement strand
CAGGAAGACTGGGATGAGTACTAAGATATACAGGATACCTTGCCACAAGGACTAATACAGACAGCCCACAGAGGAGGATATACAACTGATCAGGGATGGGGAGGGGGGGAATTGGGGAATTCGGGATAACAACGCATGGTTTGCCCACTAAATAATGTAACTCATTATGGACAATAAATATATATTAAAAAAAAAAGAGAAAGAAAGCATTAGCTGAGTAGTTAGAGTGTTTGCCAAGGATGCATGAAACCCTGAATTCTGTTCCTAGCACTGCATACTGTATGTGTGGTAAGGCATGCCCACAATCCCAGCTCTTGGGAGGCAGGCAGGAGGACCAGAATCTCAAATTCATCCTTAACTACATACCAAGTTTGAAGCCAGCTTGGGCCACATGTGACCCTATCACAAGACAAAAATAATACATTCCAATTAAGAAATTAATAACTTAGCTTAAGGAAGTATATTTTCCAACCTTAAGAAAGTATTCACTAGTTAGGCCTGATAGTTTAAGACTATAATCTAAGCTACTTAAGACTTAAGCAGGAGGATCACAAATTCAAGACAGGCCTAAGCTAACCAGAGAGCTCAAGGCCAACCAAGACAACTTAGTGAGTGAGACCTTGTCTAAAAACAAAAAAGTAAAAAGAAGGCCGAAGGGATCATTCAGTGGTAGAGTGCTTGCCTTGCATACTTGGCTAAGGTTCTATTCTCAACACAGAAAAGAGAGAGAGAGAGAGAGAGAGAGAGAGAGAGAGAGAGGTATTTATGCTATTCTATAAGCCTTTAAGATTATATTGTATCCATGAAGAATTGCTTTTGCTTCACAAAATTTCTGTGATAAACCAGGAGATTAAATAGACAAGCACAGTCACACACGCACAAACCCACACATGAATATCATTGTAAACAAAAACCTTCCAAAAGGAAACTTGCTTTTCTATAAGGCAAACGGAAGCTGTGACAAATTTCTTTCCAGTAGAACACAAATGAATAAGACACACATCAACTAAATTGATAAATGGTGTTATTGGTGGAGCAATCAAGTTTGATCAGTAAATTTTCCGAGCAGGACCAAGGCAATGTGACACAGTGGGAAGTCTCCCAGGCTCAAGGGAGCCTCACAGTGGCACTAAGCAAGCTAGCCGTGGTGAATCACAGGCTGTTTCCATGAGGAAACACTACTTTAAAAAAGCAATGTAGTTTTAGAGGAATCTCTTTCTCTCTCTCTCATGCTTCATAGGAGCTGGCCTTGAACTTACTATGTAGCTTAAGTTGGCCTTGAATCCCTGTTTCTCTTTCCTCTACCTTCCAAGCACTAGGATTTTAGGTGGCTATAGGTGGACACCACCATGCCTGACCAAATCCTTTTTAAATTAGGTAAAGGTGTTCTCCAATTAGAGTGTTATCTCATCCTGCTAATGTCATATTGATAAGTGAAATTCTGGTTATAATCCCAGCAATTGGGAGGTGGAGCCAGAAGGATGAGGTCATCCTTGGTTATATAGTGAGTTTGAAGTTATCCTGAGTTACATGACTCTGTATCAAAAAATTAATTAATAAATAAATAATAAGCACACTCTGACACATAGTGAAGCATAGCCTTTGAAGGCAGAAGGCCTTGTCCAAATCATATCATTTTCTACCCACTAGTTTTAGAAACTCACACAAACTACATAACCCCTCTTATCTGTGATTCTTTTTTTAATAAAATAGAGATCAGAATAGATATGATAGTCATTGAGTTTAAATTAGTTATTGTAGTTTGAATGTAAAATGTCTCCCATTGACTCATGTGTTTGAATACTTAATCCTCAGCTGGTAGTGCTATTCTGGAAGGTTGTGGAACCTTTGGGAGGTAGAAACTTGCTGGAAGAAGTATGTCACTGGTGCAGGCCTCCCTCTCTCCTTTCTTTCTTACTTTCATTCTTTCTTCTCTCTCTCTCATTTTCTCTCTCTCCTCCCTTCCTACCTACTGATGTGATTATTTGATGCCCAGCTGTCTGCTCCTGCTATACTTTCCCCACCATAACAGAAACTTTACCTTGAAACTGTAAGCCGAAATTAACACTTCACTTTCAGAAACTGCTACTGCTCAGATTTTTTAAAAGTAATTCTTTTAAATATTTTATTTATTCATTTTCAAGCAGAAAGATACAGAGAGAGAGAGAGAGAAAGCACCTTGTGGGTCTGACTTATGTGGGTACTGGGGAATTGAACTTGGGGCCTTAGGCACTGGAGGCAA
Source organism: Zapus hudsonius (assembly GCA_004024765.1). Classification (NCBI taxonomy): domain Eukaryota; kingdom Metazoa; phylum Chordata; class Mammalia; order Rodentia; family Dipodidae; genus Zapus; species Zapus hudsonius. The sequence goes on along the minus strand of PVHP010046610.1, from coordinate 10,983 downwards.
GTGCCTTAACCACTGAGCAATCTCTCCAGCCTGACACTGGCTTCTTTCTACCCTGCTCAGATGTTTGTCCCAGAAACCACAAAGTAACTGCTACATTAGGTAATAGTGTAAGTTGTCAATTCTGAGCCTAGATCATAGTAGTCAATAATTATAATCATTAGATATTAACATAACTATAGATGCTCCTTAATTTATGATGGGTTTATATCCAGATAAACCCAGTGTAAGTTGAAGATATCATAACTCAAGAAATCAGCAGGCTGGATAAATGACTCAGCAGTTAATGTGCTTGCCTGCAAAGCCTAACATCCTGGCTTTGATTCCTCATTACCCATGTAAAGCCAGAGCCACAAAGTAGAACATGAATCTGGAGTTCATTTACAGTGGCTAGAGGCCCTGGAATACCCATTCTCATTCTCTCTCTTCTCTCACACTGTCTCTCTCTCCTCTGCTTGCAAACAAATAAAAAAAGAGCTAACCTACCAAATTTCAGAGTTTAGTTCACTGTAGAGTCCTCTTGTTACTTCCTCTCAGGATTATGAGGCTGACTTGGAGCCATGGCTCACTGCTCCTGTTGAATATCTCAAGAGAGAATCTAACCATCTATATCCAGTCTGGAGAAAGATCAAAATTAAAAATCTGACTATAATTTGTAGTAAAAGAATATCACTTTCTTACCATCAAAACAAATAACCCATTATGGGGTTGAGCCCCATCTGTAATTGCCAATGTATTTCTTGCTTAATTTTTATCATGTTTCCCCCACTTTCAAACATTAACTCTGTATTATTAACATGTATTATTGTTTAATTCTCTAGCCAAACAATTAAGAGACTTGCTTCTAATTCAAACTTTGTTTAGCACACAGAATGTATCATTGAATGCACTGACATTTGAGAGGAAAAAAGGGGCAAAGGTTTGGGGAATTATGAAGCCCTGAAATACAAACTGAAACTTCTTTCTTTACTCTCCATTCTGTTTATCCACATTTTAACTCCTTCTCAGACTCTGAAAACAACAAACAATCTTTAAAGGTTCTTTCACAAAATTAAAAACAGAAAACTTGTTCTCTTAACACTCGTAAGGATGAAATGTGTCCAGTCAAATATTTCTCTCATTGGAATAGTCAGTTGTCAGTTAATAAAGAAGAGATGCTGATTACATTGTTTCCACAGTTGCTGAAAGTTAGAGTGCCCCAGGAGGCAGAGCTAGGCCACAAGTAGGAACTATGCACGCATGATTCATCATCTACCAACTACCAAAGCACGAAAGTTTACAGCCGGTCTAGGAGAGGCCCTCAGGACACAGCTCACAGCTTATTTTCTCACAATCCTGACATCTTTGATCATGGGACTTCTCAGACTGAGAGATTGAAATTGAAGAAACTTGCAAGGAGTCAGGGTGTCATCAAGGGTTATCTGACAGCCTAGCATCCTGCCTTGTACATTGGTTCCCAATATTCACCTGCAAATTTAGAAAGCAAAATCCTCTGATTTGCACCCAGCAAAGTGTTTGAGGCTCCTGAAATGTCATCCTGAGTCATCATGAAAAAATCAGCTTGATCTTTTCTTCTGTGTGATGTGAAGCATGTGAAACATTCCCATCAAAAACATTTATAAGGGCAGACTGGGAAACAGCTCAGTAGGCAAAGTGCTTGCCTTGCAAGCCTGATGACCTGAGTTCAATCTGCAGAACCCATGTAAACAAAGCTGGGAGTTATGGTGTGAACTTGTCACCCTAGCACTGGAGTGGTGAAGATTGGCAGATTCCCGAGGACTTGCCGGCCAGCCAATCCAGCCTAAGTAGGAGAGATTCAGGCTAGTAAGAGATGCTGTCTCAAAAAAGGTGAGCAGCATCTAAAGAATGACAACTATGATTGTCCCTGGCATGCACATGTGCACACACACACACACAGTATTTATAAGTGTACTCTTCTTCACTACTTAGAAAACATAATCATATGAGTAATGTTTGTTGAAAAGGTGAAATTGATGATGTTCTATACATTAAAGAACTCGCATAAAGAATGCCTACAAAGCACAGGCATTTGTGGAATAAAAAATGACAGAACAAAGTAGCAGAGGTTGGCCTTCCCAGATCCCTTTACTCAGTCCTTGCACCCATCCTCCAGATGCTGAGTGGTGTCTATTAATGATGCAAAGCTGCCACCTTCTTTAGAAAACTTTCCTTGTCTGATTAGTAGTTGTGTCCCAGAAAGGTCATATCCTGCAAAAAAGGGGAACTTACTTTTCATTAATGTATTAATGTAGTAAGAAGTTTATACAGAAGTTCTCACAATCCCATGCATGCTTAAAGGAGGGAACAACTTTGGAGTGCAATTTGTGCTCCTGAACTCTATGACAAGATGAAGCTGAGATGATCTTCAGCTGAAATCATATCCATGATTGAATCCTTCCCTATCTTACCCTGCTTCCCTCAATTCCCTTCACTTGATATCTAGCTCACTCAATCCCCTTCACCTGAGAAAACTTCTTCATTAAGACACTTGCAGAAGAATACACATCTCTGGGTTTCTTCCAAAATTACCCAGCCAAAAAAGATGCACACCTCTGAAGAATATAAGCATTCATGACCTCAGAGTGGCTGTGGTAACCTGCATAAGCCCTGTGCAATATTGGGTCGATTGTCATTCCTTCATGGATGGTGGAGGAGGAGAAGGAGTAGGAGAGAGAGAAAAAACATTAAAGTAGAAGAGAGACTGTAGGGAAGAATGGGATTGGTGGAAAAGAGGTGGGGACAATGAAGGTAATTGGACAGGATTATGAATAAAAATGAAGGGGCTGGAGAGATTGCTCAGCAGTTAAGACACTTGCCTGCAAAGTCTAACAACACAGAGTATGCATCTGGAGTTAATTTGCAGCAGCTAGAGTCCCTGATACCCCATTTATTCATTCTCTCTCTCCCTCCTTGTAAATAAATAAAATATTTTAACTTTTTAATGAAAATAAGAAAAATAATGTAATCCACATATAAAAGGCCCAGTGGTACACATCTGTTATCTCAGCACTTGAGAGATATATGGAAGTAGATCATTCTGAGTCTGAGGCTAACTTGGTCTACATAGTGACTTCCAGAGTAGCTAGAGGTACATAGCAAGACCCTGTGTCAAAGCAACAAGTAGAATACAGTGTGTTCAGCTCAACTCCATAAGTTCCCACAAGTTTTCTTTCAACTGAGCCATAACACCAAAAAGAAAAACCATAATGGCACAGAACATTCACACTTCAAAAGATAACATGAGGCATGGCAAAAATAGATTGAACCAATATAAGATTTAAAACAAGCAGGGCAACATCAAACTCTAACTCCAAGTTCAATAACTCTAACCAGTAACAAGTCTCTTGGAGATCCAATTCCATCCCTCCAGCTCGGCTACTTAGTCTGGGAAAACTTCATCCAGTGCTGACAGCTAACCTTGGCAGCCATCCATAGTCCTGGCATTTCACTAGGTCTCACTGCAACCCACAGTTCATCCTCATGGCTCCATCAGGCCTCCATGCAGACAATCCAGCTTATCAGCTTCACACTGCTGATGGCCATTTTTCAAAAACAAAACTGTTGCAAATCTCCATAGTACCAAGTGACTACCAACTTGTTAATCCATGGAGGGGGGCATCATTCAGGCCCCTACAAAGAGTCCACAATCTTCCTCCCGTCGCAGTGTAGATAACCTGGCCCAATCTCAATGGCTGTCATCTCTCAATTGCAGCTAAATTGGCAGCAGCTTCTGCCCAAAGATTTCCTTTTTTTCTGTACCATCTCCATCTGCTCACACCAGTCCATTTCCATGCAAAACAACCCTGCATCAATTCTCAGGACACAGGCAGGCAGAATGCTGCAGGCCTCTCATGCAAACTGCTTCTGGACCAGTACCAACAAAGTTCTTTCTCACCCTCGTAGACCAAACCTCACAGTCCATAGACCTTACTGCATTCAGGTCTTTTAACTCTGACCAGAATGGTCCATGAAGCTGTACTTACAGCACTGCAAGTTGTCTCTTAGGCTGAGATTTCAAATCCTTCCATATTTCTAGTGCAGATCAGTTCCAAAAGGCCAAAGCTACAAGATCAGGGTTCTAGCAGCAAAAGACCCCAATCCTGGTACCAAATATCTTGTAGTCAACATTTTTCTCCTTGCTGTAACAAAAAGAACCGAACCAAAGTGGCTTGTGGAGGAATCAGTTTATTTGGCTTATGGACTCGAGGAGAGACTCCATCATGGCAGGGAAAATGATAGCATGAGCAGAGGGCTAGATATCACCTCCGCCACAGCACTGCAGAGGCATGAAGGTGTGCCAAACAATGGCAAGGGGAAACTGGCTTTTAACACCCATAAGCCCGCCATCAACAACAAAGCTCCAACAAGGTTCTAATACCCATACTGCCATCAGCTAGGGGTTAATAATTCAGAACAAATTTGTTTGTGGGGGACACCTGGATCAAACTATCACACCATGTAAAGCCAGAAACTAGAACTCGTGACTATCATCCCAGTGTACCTATGACAAGAAGAAAGGTAGAGACAGGAGAGCCTCCTAGAAGCTCACAGGACACCAAGCCTGGTGAGCACAATGATGAACATTGAGAGATCCTACCTCAAACAAAGAAGAGGGCAAAACTGGACACCTGAAGTTGTCCTCTGCCCTCCACATGCACACTGTGGCACATACACCCACAATCCTACACATGAACATGCACACACATGCATATGCACACACATGCATATGCACACACATGCATGCACTTACCACCACCAACAAAAGTGACAACAAAAAGTGAATTGGACTAGTAATTGAAAATTGACTGCATAAAAGAGTTTGAACTAAAAGAAGATTCTCCTTGTATAAGAATATAGGCAACATAACTAAAATAGACCAAATATATGAAAAAATGATTGTCTGACATCAGAAATCTAGTAAGCTAAGATAATGATTTTTGAGAAAGAAAATAAATGTCATAACTCCTATGATTATCACAGAGAAAGAAGTCCAGGACATTTCTGGGAAGAGTTCTGAGTTGACCATATACAGCTTAGAAGCAATGAAGACCAAGGCAGCAAGAGCAGAAGAGAAGTCCAGGAGAAGGCTGTACACAGAGACAATTCTGGAACCTGCTGAATGCCTCCCTACCCTTCAGCAGATGCACAAGAGGAAAGGAGTATGAGAGAACTTTAAAGGGAGAAATATCAAGACAGTATTCAAGGCCATCTAGAGTGGCAGGATGGGAAGAAAACACAGCTCACAGAGAAGAGGTAGACTACTGAAAAGAGAGTTACCTCACTGGTGGGAAGAAAACAGCACATGAGTACACAACATGGTGATCTCACCTAACCCCATATCAAAGATTCAAACTCATCATATTACTTTTAAGAAACTTAAATACACCCATGAATGAAGCTAACATATTTTTATAGGGCCAGGTGTAGTGGCACATGCCTGTAATCCCAGCACTTGGGAGATAGAGGCATATGGATCAGGTTTCAAGGTCATTTTAGACAACATAGTGAGCTCTAGGCCAGCCTAGGTTACCTAAGACCCTATCTACAAAAACTAAAAAATTAAGTTATATATATATATATATATATATATATATATATATATATATATATATATATATATATATATAATATGAATTCAAGGGTATATACAGCATGATACAAGGTAATTGTCACAATGTCTAGCATCCAGACCCTCCCCAAAATTAATAGGCATGCAAAATTTTAAAAATTTAATAAATTCAATCTAGCCCAGAAACTACAAATGTGGATGAGTTAAAAATCTTAAGTGGGGCTGGAGAGATGGTTCAGCAGTTAAGGGGCTTGCCTTCAAATCCTAACATCACTAGTTTAATTCACCAAGTACCCAAGTAAAGCCAGATGCATAAAGTGGCAAATGCATCTAGATTTTGTTGGCAGTGGCAGGAGGCCCTGGGGTGCCTATTCTCTCCCTCTGTGTCCCCTTGTGAATATAAGTAAACAAAAATTAAAGTAATAAATTAAAAATCATAACTGATAGGGATGGAGAGATAACCCAGTGATTAAAGGTGCTTGCTTGCAGACCTGTTGATCTGAGTTCAACTCCCCAACTCTCACAAAATGGAAGTAAACAAAGTCTTATATCACTGGAATCCTGGATTGCTTCTCAATATATTTTCTTCCTTGTTTCCTTTCCAGTCATTAAGAAATAGACATCAAGCACTGACTCGGCAGTTGGGGTGACATGCCACCTTCTAACATTGACTTTAGTGAACTTTTATTTTACAAAACAGAGAGGAACTCTGTGTGTGTGCATACATCCTCATGTGTGTGGGCACACATGTGTACCAGTGTATGTGCAAGTGTACATGTGGAGGCCAGAGGTTGATGTTGGGTATCCGTAGCATTCCTCTTATTTACTGAGGCAGGATCTCTGGCAGTAACCCAGAGTTTCACAATATGGCTAGTCTTGCTAGACAGCTTGCCCTCTTTCTGCCACCCTAGCTCTAGGTTACACACAGACTGCCACACTCAAACTCCTGTTCTCAAGCTTGTGCAGCAAGTGATGTATCCACTGAGTCTTCTCCCCATTCCCCTGAGCATTTTTAAATATTTTATTTATTTGAGAGAAAGAAGGAAAGAGGCAGATAGAGAATGGGTACACCAGGGTCTCTAGCCTCTGCAAATGAAATCCAGACACATGTGCTGGCTTTATTTGGGTACTGGAGAACTTAAACCTGGGTCCTTTAGCTTTGCAGGCAAGTGCCTAAACTGTTGAGCCATCTCTCCACTTCCCCCAACCCCTGAAGATTTAAAATGCTCTGAATCTATCCATTTATTCACATACTTATTGAAATAGTTACTGACAAAACCAAGATGACTAAATTGAGCCCTGTCCTCATGTTGCTGAGTAAAGCCTCCTAAACTATCTGAATTCAGAATGATCCCTGCTTTTGGGATTGCTAAGTAGAGAAGTGATTCCTCTCTTGCTTAGCTCCTGTCAGTCCTGGTGGTGGCTCTGCTGCTCTGTCACCCCTCGAGGCCAGTGTGGTAAAACCTACTGCCTCTCAACCTCACAGCACACTTCCATAGATGTCTGATGTGTCCTGGGCTTGGGGAATGAAGATGTACACATGGAAAGTTCTAAGACTTCTAACTTTTATTAGGATGGCTCTAAAAACAGAACAAAAAGTAACAAGTGCTGGTAAGGATGTAGAGAAACTGAAACTCTTGTTACACCTTTGTTGGGAATGTAAAATGTTGCAGCTGCCATGGAAAACAATATGGCTATTCCTTAAAAAATTAAAAGTAGGGGCTGGAGAGATGGCTCAGCAGTTAAGACACTTGCAGGCAAAGATTAACGACCTAGGTTTGAGTCCCCAATCATAAAGCCAGGTGCACAAAGTGGAACATACATCTGGAGATCATTTGCATTGGCTAGAGGACCTAGTGTGCCCATTTGCCCATTCTCTCTCTCTCTCTCTCTCTTCTCTCTTTTTCTCTCTCTGTCACTCACTCTCTCTCCCATCTCTAGCTCTCTCTTCCTGTAAATTAAAAAGTAAAATATTTCAAAAGAAAATTAAAAGTAGACACCTGGCATAGTGCTAGTCTCAGTGACCTAGGAATCTGAAGTTTGAGCTCGTCAACCTGGACAAACTTGCATGACTCTATTATCTCTAAAATAAAGTTAAAAATAAAATTACCCTCCAATCCAATAATTCCATTTCTCAGTAAAAGTCCCAAGGAATTAGAAGCAGTGATTCTAACAGGGATAGCAACATAATTCAAAATAACAAAAAGGTAGAATCAACCAAACCCCCATCAACACATGGATAGATAAACAAAATGAAGTGAGAAAACCACATGTTATAGTATGGGTGAATCCTGAAGACATTATGTTAATTGAAATAAGCCAGATAAGAAAAGACAAATACTGAGGCCCCTGTAGCTGTTAGATTCCTAGAGCTGGAAAGTAGAATAGAAATAACTAGAGGCTAGGAAGGGGAAAGGTTGGGGAGTTACTTCATGGTCATGGAATTTCAGTTTTTTGAAACCGAAAAAGTTCTGGAGGATGTTTGTAGTACAATGTGAATGTATGTGACACTATTGAACTATATATTTAAAATGGTGAACATGACAAATTTTCAGTTATGTGTATTGTCCCACAATTTTATTGATAATTTTATACATGTATATATTTTTATCATAATCCTTTATCATTACCTTCTCTTGAAATCCCTCATGGTCCCCTGTCTGCTAAACACTTTCTTTTTTTCCAACTAAGTCCCTCTTCTACTTTGATATCTCTTTTGGTGTCACCATGTGAGTGTGACTCTCTGAGCATAATAAGAGCTGTTCTACAATTATATATATATATATATATATATATATATATATATATATATATATATATATATACACAAAATTATTTAACTATAATAAATTATATTAGGACAAAACATAATTATCCATTTAATACAAAAATAATATCACCTTATTATGAGGTTAATAACATGTGTAACAATAATGGCATAAGGTTCAGGAGAGAAGAAATGATGTAATGTTGTGAGTTCTTTATACTTTATATAGGAAATAGTTCTTTATATAGGAAATAGTATAATATCACTTAGAGATTATAAAATTATATAGTTCTTTATATAGGAAATAGTATAATATCACTTAGAGATTATAAAATTAAAGATATATACAACAAATTGTAAAGCCCCTACTACAGTAATACACCCATTTATTTAGATAAAAGTCACAAAGGAGATAAAGTGGAATCATACTGATTAGTCAACTAATCCAAAACAGTAAGATCAAAAAAAAAGTTAAAAAAGAGCAGATGGAAAGATAGAAAATAAATGACAAGGCCTGGAGAGATGGATTAGCGGTTAAGGCATTTGCCTGCAAAGCAGAAGGACCCGAGATTGATTCCCCAGTGCTCAGGTAAAGCCAGATACACAAGGTGGTATGTGTGTCTGGAGTTCCTTTGCAGTGGCTGGAGGCCCTGGCATGCCCATTCTCTCTGTGTGTCTGCTCCTTTGTCTCACTCTCTCTAAGTAAATAAAATTAAGTTTTTTTTTAAAAAAAGAAATGAAATGACAAAATATTAGATATGATGCTAACCATTTGTAATCCCATCTGTGGTAAATATTCTCAGGCCTCAATTATTCCTGTGTCCTTTTAGTCATTCTCTTGTATAATCCTCTCCTCTCAGGAACCTGTGTGCTTCTTATAGAATATAGCAATGGTGATGGGTTGTCACCTCCAGGATTATTACAGAAGATTGTAACTTCTATTTTGCACATACACTTCTTTTACTCACTATCTCCCTTACTATGGTGAAGTAAGCTGCCATGTGAAGAAACAATGTGGCAGGGAACTAGGGATCACCCAGATTCCAACAACATGCCAGGAATTTAATCCTACCAACAAACACATTAGCTTCAAAATTGACTCTTCCTCAGCTGCAACTCAGGTAACCCCACAGTTTTCTGCTTGAAACTTTTATTGAAACCTTGTGATACATTTTGAAGCAGAGGACCCAGCTAAACTGTGTCTGAGTTCCTGACCTATAGAAACAGTGAGATAATAAATGTGTATCTTGGGAATATTATTCTGCAGTAATAGTAAGTAGTAAAGCATTAAAGGCAAGTGGCTTTGACACCAAATTAATGTGGAAAATGTCTGACCAGATTTCAAAGAAAGAACAAAACCCAACTACCAGGTTACTTTTAAGAAATTTACTTTATTTTTAAAGTTTATTTAGGAGTTCCGGTTCATGATGGCGGACTAGAAGCCACGCAGTGTCCCCAGGGGAACAGAGGTTAGGGTTTTTAGCTGTGCTAGAGGCTGTGGAAGCAAGCAATAGCCAGGTCCTCGACTCCGGTAGACTTCCAGCAACAGAGTCTTCTGACTGAAAGCTGAATCTAGCTCAAGAACACACCGGAGACAGAGAGTGCAAAAACCCAGATGGCAGGACCTGCTCCTACAGGCTGAGCCGCTCCCTTCCCTGCGGCTGAGCCGCTCCCCTTCCCGAGGCTTCCCGGTCCAGACCGCTCCTGCTCCCGAATTCCAGCCGCTCCCGATTCGGCTGCTCCTGGTCCGGATCCCACGGCTTCCTGGCCTGGGCCGCTCCTGCTCCCCAGTCGCACCACTCCAGTTACCGCCGATCCCGGGTTCGAACAGCTCCCGTTCTCACCGATCCCGGGTTCGAGCCGCTCCCGTTCCCGCCGATCCCAGGTTCGAGCCGTTCGCATTCCCGCGGCTCTCGGGTCCCAGCCGCTCCCATTCCTGCCACTCCGGGGGCCAAGGGGCATGGGCTCCTAGCTGGGCCTGAGCCACCCTGCTTCCAGCCGCCCCCTATTCTCCCCAGGCCACAAGCAACCAGGGCTTCCAGCCGTCCCACTCTCCTGCTGCCCGAGATGCACCCCCCCCAGCAGCCAGGGCTCCTAGCCTCCACCTCAGACAGGAGCTGAGCCGCCTGGATTCCAGGCCGCCATCCAGGCACCCAAGATTCCAGCTGATGCCCTCAGGGACCGAACCACCCAGCTTGCAGCCGTCCCCCCTTCCCCCTGGGCCCCGAGCTGCCCAGGCTCATAGCCACCAACCCTAGTTTTAAACCAACCGGGATTCAAGCCGCCCCCTAGGGCCCGAGCCGCCCAGGATTCCAGCTGCCACCCTGAGGCCCAAGCTGCCAGGGATTCCAGGCCCCACCCCGGGGCCATAGCTGCCCGGACTTCCAGTCGCAGTCCCAAGGCCCAAACAACCTGGGCTCCACTTCCAACCCCCACGACGGGGTCTGAGCCGCCCTTTCCAGCACACAGATATCTCATAGGCATCCCACCAACCACCTCAAGTGGAATCAAAATGGGCAGACCTCGACGTAAGAATATTACACCAGCCGAGGAAACCACACTGAATGACATCAACAACACAACTAAAGGGAGCAAACAGAGGCAGGCCCAGGAAGACACAAACCCTGAC
>PVHP010046609.1:0-13244 GCA_004024765.1 Zapus hudsonius | reverse complement strand
TCTTTCTTTCTTTCTTTCTTTCTTTCTTTCTTTCTTTCTTTCTTTCTTTCTTTCTTTCTTTCTTTCTTTCTTTCTGAGGTAGGGTCTCTAGCCCATGCTGACCTGAAATAGTCCCAGGCTGGCCTTGAATTCACAGTGATCCTCCTACCTCTGCCTCCTGAGTGCTGGAACTAAAGCCTTGCACCACAATGCCCGGCTCCATTCTTTTAAAATTACCCAGTCTCTGGGCTGGAGAAATGGCTCAGAGGTTAAGGCACTTGCCTGCAGTGCCTAAGGCCCCAGGTTCAATTCCCCAGGACCCACATAAGCCAGACCCACAAGGTGGTGGCCCTGGTGCTCTCTCTCTCTCTCTCTCTCTCTCTCTCTCTCTCTCTCTCTCTCTCTCTCTCTCTCTCTCTCTCTCTGCTTGAAAAATGAATAAATAAAATATTTTTAAAAAAGATTAAAAATCTTTAAAAAATTACCCAGTCTCAGTTTATGATAGTACAAAATAAAGTAAGACAACTTCTAAAAGATCCTTTCACTGATAGCCTGCCTGCTCTCCAGAGTGCCTTATTGAGTTCAAAAGCTTCTTTCTTCTTATTATGATTAACTAATCCTTGCCTTAGGATAATCAGAACGCTGGGCTAAGCTGTTTCATCCCCTTATACCAAGGCAAAAGAATCGACTTTTCTTCTTGATTCTCCCAGCCTTTCCAGACCACAAGCATGGAGGGCCACATGTTATTTCGATCCTCAGAGTCAGCCCTGATTTTCTAGTCAAAACACTGAGACATTGGGGTTTGGGAGCTCAACAAACCACGTCCACCCCCAATTGGAATGGAATGAGGAATAAGAAGCAGGAGAAAGCCAATGGTGAGGCTGAAGCTGAAGTGTCAGCTCGGTAGGGTCCAGGACCACCTGGGATACCAGTTCTGGGCATGTCTGTGGGGACTTTCTAGTGAAGACCCACTGTGCCTGTGTGTGGCACAGACTGAATAAAAAGGAGACATTCCCGCCAGCTTTCACCTCTCTCTCTGCTTCCTGATGGTGGGGACAATGGACCAGCTGCCTCGTGACTTCCCTGCCACAAGGGACTGTATTCCCTGGATCTGCAAACCGAAGGAAACCTTTCCTCCCTTGAGGTGCATTTGAACTTACAGTGCTGGGGAGATGGCTCAGCAAACAAAGGAGCTGCTTGCAAAGCCTTTGTGCCCCCCTGTTTGGTTCCCCAGTACCCACATAAAGCCAGACGTACAATGTGGTGCATGCATCTGGAGTTCAATAGTAGTGGCACGAGGTCCCAGTAAACCCATTCTCTCTCTCTCTCTCTCTCTCTCTCTCTCTCCATATAAATAAATAAATAAATATTTATTTAAAAAAGGAACTAATACACAAATGAATACCAAAATATCAATATTGCTGATAAAGCCAATCAAAGAATGTGGTATTTAATCAGAGGTCCAATGCCCATTGATTTCTACCCTTAGACAGAAATTAGCAACTTTTGTCTGACAGACTCATCGAAAGAGAGGAGAACAAGTGCAGGAGCCACACAGTGACAGCAGACCAGAAGTGCCCTGTGTGTTGTCTGCCCCATCTTGAACGAGGAAAACAGGAGAGGCTGTGCTGGGCATGCCCAGTTTCTTCTCCAAGCACCCAGCAGATCAGGTCCTGTTCTTCTCATCTGGAGCTCAATGACCAGGAGTATTTTTCCCACATGCTTCCTGTGGTCGTTTGAATATGTCCCCATTGACTCAGGTGCTCAAATTAAATTTGTAAGTTGGGTCTCCAGCTGCCTGGCTGGAGGAGGTGTCACTGGGGGGTGGATCTGAATTCAAGCCCCATATATTCTTATATTCTTATCGGAGAAGCAGAAAGAAAGACACATAAAAATGTGTTTCCGTCATTTAAATATAAGTCTCTTAAGATAAATGTTGATTACATAGGCATATGTATGAAACAACATAATTGGAAGAAATATGTTCTGTAGAGATTTAGGTACCCACTACATTAATTTAAGAAGAAAGAAAGAGCAAAGAAATAGTTATCATGGTTTGATCCAGGTGTTCCCACAAACAAATGAATGTGTTCTGAATGATTCATCCCCAGCTGATGGCAGTTTGGGTATTAGAACCTCACTAGAGCTGTGTTGTTGGGGGTGGGCTTTTGGGGGTTATAGCCAACTTCTTGCCAGTATTTGGCACACCTTCCTCCCACTGTTTGCAGTATTGTGGTGGAGGTGATGTCCACCCTCTGCTCATGCCATCGTTTTCCCTGCTGGGATGGAGTCTTCCCTCGAGTCCTTAAGCCAAATAAACCCATTCCTCCACCAGCTGCTTTTGTTCAGGTTCTTTGTCACAGCAATTAGAAAGCTGACTACAACAGTTTTGGTACCAGGATGTGGGGTCTGTTCCTTTGGGCCTTTGGAACTGATCTGTAGGAGGAATGTGGAAGGATTTGAAATCTTGTCCCAAGACATGCCTTACAGTTCTGTAAATACAGCTTCATGGAACATTCTGGTCAGAGTTGAAAGACCTGAATGCAGTAAGAACTGTGGACTGTGAGGTTTGGCTTACGAGGGTGAGAAAGAACTTGGTCAGGACTGTGCCAGAAGCAGTTTGCGTGAGAGGCTTGCTGCGTTCTGCCTGCCTGTGTCCTGGGAACCTGTGCAGGGTTGTTTTGTGTGGAAATGGACTGGTGTGAGCAGATGGAGATGGCACAGAAGGAAATGAAATCTTTGGGCTGAAACTGCTGCCCGTTCAGCTGCAATTGTTTGAGAGATGACAACCACTGAGATGGGTCCAGCTGGTCTGCATTGGAACAACAGGAAGAATGTGGACTCTTTGAAGTAAGGGGCCTGGATGCTTTGTTCCCCCCTGGATTAACAAGTTGGTAGCCCACCTGGTCTGTGGAGTAGAACAAATGCAAGAAGAGAGGGTCATTAGATTTGCAACAATTTTGTTTTTAAAAAATGGCCATCAGTAGTGTGAAGCAGGTGTGCTGGATTGCCTGTGTGGAGACCTTTGGAGCCATGAGGATGAACTGTGGGTTGCAATGGAGACACAATGAATGCCAGGACTATGGATGGCTGCCAAAGAGAGCTGCCAGCCCTGGAAGTTTTCCCATACTGAGTAGCTGAGCTTGAGGGGTGGAATCGGATCTCCAAGAGATGTGTTACTGGTTAGAATTATTGAACTTGGAGTTAGAGATTGATATTGCCCTGCTTGTTTTAATTCCTGTATTGGTTCAATCTGTTTTTGCCATGCCTCATGTTATCTTTTGCAATGTGAATGTTCTGTGCCATTATAGGCTTGCTTTTTAGCATTATGGCTCAGTTGAAAGAAAAACTTGGGACTTATGGAGTTGAGCTTGGATGCATTGTATTTTGTATCATGTATGCTTATTAGTTTGTGAAGGCCAGAGGTGAAATGTCATGGTTTGATCCAGGTTTTCCCCACAAACAAATGAATGTGTTCTGAATGATTGATCCTCAGTTGATGGCAGTTTGGGTATTAGCACCTCACTAGAGCTGTGTTGTTGAGGGCGGGCTTATGGGGTTATAAGCCAGCTTCCCCTTGCCAGTGTTGGGCACACCTTCCTGCCGCTGTTTGCAGTGCTGTGGTGGAGGTGATGTCCACCCTCTGATCATGCCATCATTTTCCCTGCCAGGATGGAGTCTCCCCTCGAGTCCGTAAGCCTAATAAGCCCATTCCTCCACAAGCCACTTTTGTTTGGGTTCTTTGTCAAAGCCACTAAAGTGCTGACTACAACAGTAAGAAAGAAGGAGGGAAACAAGGCAGAAAGGGAGGAATAAACCACCTCATTGGGAAAAATGTAGCTTATCTGGTTTGTTCCTGATGTGTGTGTCTTGGTCACACGTCACAAGAAAGTACAACTGTCCTGGGTAAGAGGTCACCCAGAGCCCCTTTCTTGATGTTTAAAGAGAAGTGGTCTCAGAAAGTTATTGACTATTAATACATTTTACAATTGGGATAGATTTTTTATATTCTCTTTTCATTTCCTGTTTCTTATCTTACATTCTCAAATTGAGGCCATTCCTTGGCCAGAGCAGCACATTTCGGGGATATCTGCCTCTGCCCTTCATCAAAACCTCATCTCCATCTCTTTCAGCTAATCAAAACCAGGAGGAGAAATTCCACGAGAGGACAGAACTGTCCTCTTTTTGCTATTGGGAGCAGTTGTGTGTGTGTGTGTGTGTGTGTGTGTGTGTGTGTGTGTGTGTGTGTGCACATGCATGTGTGTATTTGTGTGTACATGTAGGGTGTGTAGCTGTGGGAGATCGCAGGTGGTATTGGTGTTAAGACATAAAGAAAATCATATACATAGATGCCTGGCATAATGCATGAGGACTTTTAAGCAAATATCAATGTAGGCCCTTGCTACTTTGGTAAGATGAAGCCGCAGATCCTTGGTGACAGGAACAACATTTCAATGTTCGTCAACATGCAGACCATCCATTGTTGGAATTGAACTTGTTTTGTGTCTCACTGAATATGACGAGATGAATTGAGGTTCTCTAGCTCTGGTTTCCAAAAACAAAGCAATTTCACCGTGATCATTTCTCACCAAGTGTAAGTCACACTACAACAAGGACCTCGCTTTGTTCTTGTCAATAGTGATTAATGTCTGTCAGTGAGGTCAACCCCATGGACCTGCTCAAGAGGTTTTTCTTGACCCGTGGCTGTGACCATGGTAACCTTGAAAACATACCATTACATTCTTTCTTTCTTTAGTTTTTGAAAATGTTAATGTTTTTTATTATAAGACTCATATATTACAGAGGACCTTAAGAATAAAGTAATCCATCATTGCTGATTTATTACATGAATGCCTTTCTTCTTTTCTTATTTTTCATACTTGTATATATTCTGTGCTCACATATTCCAAACCCTCTTGCCCTCCGATCCCTTTTTTTACTCCTCCCCTCCCTAGAAAATTTCACTTTTATATCATATATGATCTATGATTTTATGCATCTATATAAAACCTAGGAATGATAAATGACAGATAACACAATATTTGTCTTTCTGAGATTGGCTTAATTTGCTTAATATGATTATCTCCTGTTGCATCTATTTTTCTGCAAATGATATAACTTTGTTCTTTATGGCTGAAAAATTCCACGCATAAGCTGGGCGTGGTGGCACATGCCTTTAATCCCAGCACTCGGGAGGCAGAGGTAGGAGGATTGCCGTGAGTTCAAGGCCACCCTGAGACTACAGAGTGAATTCCAGGTCAGCCAGGACTAGAGTGAGACCCTACCTCAAAAAACAACAACAAAAAAATTCCACGCACAAATTATATGCACATGTGTGTGATGTGGTATGTATGTATGTGCATATGTATGTGTATGTGTGTATGTGTGTTTGTGTGTTTGTATGTGTATGTGTGTGTATGTGTGTGTGCATGTGTATGTGTGATGTATGTGTATGTGTGTGTGCATGTGTGTGTATGTGTGGTGTGTGTATGTGTATGTGTGTGTATGTGTGTGTGTGTGTATGTGCATGTGAGTGTGTGTAACGTCTCCTCTATCTACCCCTCTTTTGGATACCTAACTTGGTTCCATACTCCACGTTGGTGACAAGCATCACCACAGACATTGCAGTGCTAGTGTGATAGTTGACTTAAGAGACCTTTGGGTAAATACCCAGCAGTGCTGTAGCTGAGTCATTGCTTCCGGGGGCCTTTAGCTTTGGGTCAGGATTGAACCTGAGCATTTTCTCCGCCGAGCCATCTCCCAGCCCTACCCTTCAGCTTTGACTAGGTGCCTCCACAGCCTCCCTTTTCTTTTCTGGTTCCCTTTTACTATTGAGATTTGCAGATATTTTAGGTTAGTTTCAATCTGTAGTAACAAGTTATTTTTTTGTTTATAAAACCTTAAAGAAATGTTTTGCAGAAACCTCTACAGTTTTATAGAAAAATAACATTGGAAAATCACAGAGCTGTGTACGATAGCTCAGACATAAAGCGTTCACTTTGCAAGCGTGAGGACATGGCGTTTGATCCTCATTACCCATGTAAAAATGACAAGTGTGGGTGGTACAGGCAGCAGACACTGTTCTGCACACTTAATTGCTGCCTAAGAATGGTGCTTATTAGAGCTGGAGAAATGGCTCAGTGATTAAGGCACTTGCCTGCAAAGCCTAACAACCCCAGTTTGATTCCCCAGTACCCACGTAAAGCCAGATGCACAAAGTGCATCTGGAGTTTGTTTTCAGTGGCACTATACCCTGGTGTGTCCATTCTCTCTCTCTGCTTGCAAATAAATTTTAAAAATATGTTTAAAAATGGTGATTCTAAGCTGAGCTGTGTACCTCAAGTTCAACAGGTAGAACTTCTGGGCCGACACACCTGCTGATACATTTACTTCTTTTAGAACAAAGTGAAAGAAGCAAGAGTTTCACATGAGCAAAGATTTGTTCAATTCACAACCAAATGAGTGCGTTATGGGTTCAGGGCCAATTTACAAATCCAGCTGACTTCTCAGTGCCCTTCCAACGACCATCTGGAATGTTTACAAGTGCCCTCTCTCCAAGCCTTTGAAACAAGGATTTGCCTTGAGCAACGTGCATCTTGTCACACACAAATAGAACGCAATGTCCTCTGTGAGTTATTCTCCAGAGAGCAAGCATTATTGAACTTTGGCCAAGAATAGAGAAAAGGGGGATGGGGGTTGATTTTAGCGACCTTATTTCAGGAATGAGAGACTGGGAGACATTTCTAGACATAGGTAGTTTAGGAGTATGAACCGTGCAGACGGCTCTCCTAGGACAATACCCACAGAGCTCTTGGGAGGAAACTAACCACTATTCTCTCTTTTCTCTTTTTTCATGTCCAGGAATCCACGAGGACAGAACTAGCCAAGGGCAGAGGTTTCAAGATGAGAACTCAGATGGATTTGAGATCCTTAGAAACCAAATGAAATTGGGAACCAGACGAGACAAGGCAATGAATTCCCTGGGTTCCTTCTCCAATGGGTGCTTCTTTTTCTGGAACCATCGTGAGACAGGAAAGGTGACAGAGACAGGAAAAGTGACATGTCTCTGGCACTCCACACCCATACTAAACTTCAGGCTGATTTGAGATTCTTATATGAAAAGTAAAACCATTTTAAAACCCAAAGGAAAGAGGCTAGGGAGATGGCTCAGTGCATAAAGCTCTTGAGGACTAGAGTTGGGTTTCCCAGCAGCCACATAAATACCAGGTGTGTATGGCAGCCCAGTGCTCAGTTCCCAGGAGCAGAGACAGCGGATCCCAGGTGTGGTGGTCAGCTTCTTAGTTGCTGCGCAGAAAGAACCCAGACAAAAGCGGCTTGTGGAGGAATGGGTTTATTTGGCTTATGGACTCGAGGGGAGACTCCATCCTGGCAGGGAAAACGATGGCATGAGCAGAGGGCTGGACATCACCTCCGCCACAGCACTGCAAACAGCGGCAGGAAGGTGTGCCAAACACTGGCAAGGGGAAGCTGGTTATAACCCCATAAGCCCGCCCCCGACAACACAGCTTCATCGAGGTTGTAAAATCCAAACTGCCATCAGCTGAGGATCGATCTATCAGAACACATTCATTTGTTTGTGGGGGACACCTGGATCAAACCATGACACCAGGTTTAAGCGATAGTCTCTGCCTCAGTAAATCCAGTGGAGAGAGCAATGGAGGAAGATACCCCGACGTCAACCTCTGGGCTCCACGTGCACAGCACCCGTGCAGGGAACATGTATGTCTGCTTACACACAAGCTACGTACACAGAATGTATGCAGAACAAAGAACCAAAGCTGAGTAAAATAAAAATGGCAAAATACAGGTGAATATGTAGATAATTTTGAGATACGTTGGCTATTTGAAGAATAACACCAATGCCAAAAACTGATTTGAAAGCCTGGGAATGTACCTCAGTTGGTAAAGTGCTGGTCTAGAATGTAGGGAGCGCTGGGCCTTGTCCCCAGTGCCCCATAAACCAGCACCCAGGAGGCGGAGACAGAGGATCAGACATTTAAGGGTATCCTCAAGCCTCTTATCCAGTTCTAGGCCAGCCTGGGATACACGCAACTTTCTCCCCTACAGGAAAAGTGTTTCATTCATAAAATAGAGGTGACTATTTATACAATCTTGTTGTACAGGTGGTTATTTAAAGCATAAAGCCAAGGCCAAAATTTGGTTTGATTCATAAAGGAAATGAAAGCTAGATAGGCTATTTCTTTCTATCTTTGGCATCGTTGAGGATGGAACTCAAGACCATTTGTAGGTTAGGCAAGCCCTCTGCAGCAATGCCCCTTGGCACTTGTCTTGGTTCCTGGGATTATAGACATGGACCACTCGCTGATGTATGCAGTGTTGAGAATTGAAACCAGGGCCTGGGCATGCTTGACCAGCCCTCCACTGAGTTATAGCCCCTCTACCTGACCTGTGTCCTCCCCTGCTGAAAGTGCACGGGCTGTTCCAGATGTTTCTCTTTAAGGCTTGTGGGAACCTTAGTCTCCTCTCCCACTCAGCTTCTGTCTCTCATAGGAACAAAAGCCAGCAAGGGCCAGCTGTGCTCCTGTGGCTAGCGAACAGTCTAGGGCAAACTCTCTCTAGTCAGCCTCAGAAGCAAGCGCCAAACCCAGGCCAGATCTGCACTTTCATAAAAGCAGCAGCGGCTTGCGATGCTTTGTAGCACCTTGGAACCATTTGGAAGCTGTGGAAAGAAGAGACAAGTCTGACACTGAGCAAAGCTTTGAAATGTGACATCACAGTGGGTTCTGGCCCATCTGGAGTGGACCCAGCCAGAACCTGGCTTCTATCTCTCGATTGGATATCTAAGGATAAGCCTCTTAGGAGGCTTTGCAGGAAGGACCAGAGAACACTTCAAACTTCACCAGGGGCTCATTGGCCAGGAACAGCAGGAGCCACATTGTTTCATCTCAGAAATGATTTCTAGGGCTGGAGAGATGGCTCAGCGGTTAAGGCACTTGCCTCTAGTGCCTAAGGCCCCGGGTTCAATTTTCCAGGACCCACATAAGCCAGACCCACAAGGTGGTGGCCCTGGTGCTCTCTCTCTCTCTCTCTCTCTCTCTCTCTCTCTCTCTCTCTCTCTCTCTCTCTGTATCTCTCTGCTTGAAAATGGATAAATAAAATATTTTTTTTAAAAAAGAAATGATTTCTAGCAATAAGTACAGAGGGTTGCATTCTTTCCCCCAAACTCACATAAAAGGGACCTTCTGTGTGGTAATGCCCCAGCAGTGAGAGACTTCTAATTGAGAACAGAAAATAGGTCAAAGAAGCAGATAAAAAAGGAGGTTTAAGAATGTGCACAAGGAGGCCTGGGGACAAAGCCCGGTGGGTAGAGTGTTTGCCTGGCATGTGCAGGCCGAATAAACTGGGAATGGTGGTGGATGCTTATAATCCAGGAGCACCACAAGTTCAAGGTCATCCTCTGCAAATAGAGAGTTTGAAGCCAGCCTGGGGTACATGGGATTCTGTTTCAAAAATGGAGAAAGAAGAGGAGGAGGAAGAAGAGAAGAGTTCAGAAAAAAGGCTGGTAATTCATCCATTAGAACAGATTGTAACTATAAGGCTATGGGGTAATGAAGTTGGAGGAATTCCCTAATATCAAACCATCTGAGAGAGGTTCAATAAGTTTTTTTTATGAAATAAAATCAATTCGTTTTTGAAATTTAATTTTTCTTTATTGACAATTTTTGCAAAAAATGTGTATGATGTATTTTGATCATATCAAGCTGCCATTATATCCCTAATCCTCATGATTTAAGCCCTTTTCCCCAATGAATCCCACTTGTACTTTGATTTTTTGGTAACATGTGGGGCTTAGGAGGTGTCCTCGTGGGTCAAGGGCTGGCCGTACACCATGAGGACCTGAGTTCAGATCCTCATCGTACATATAAAATGCTCCACATGCCGGTACGTGCTGGTAATCCCAGCACTAGGGCGATAAGAGACCGGCAGATTCCTGAGGCTTGCTGGCTAGCTATTCTGGCTGAATTGGTGATTTCTGGGCTGAGTGACAGATCCTGTCTCAAGAAAATAAGGTGGTGAATGATTGAGGAAGACAGCTGAGGTCTAGCCTGAACTCACACCTGCACCTGCACACACACACCTGCACCAACACACATATGAACACACACGTGCACATGCGTGCACACTAAACACATATACACATGCAAAAACAAAGAAAAGATAAACACGTGGTGAGATCCTGTGCCAATTTCAGACTTTCAACATTAGTGAAAGTTATTGGATGGTTCACCTGCCTTCTCACCAGTTATAACCCAACCCCCATTGCTGGTTCTGCCTAGTCACAAAAGGTTGAAGCCAGCAAGTGCAAGATGGGTGGTATTTTATTAAAAATGAGGAAGAGGGGCTTGAGAGATGGCTCATTGGTTAAGGTGTTTGCCTTGCAAAGCCCAAGGAGCCAGGGTTGATTAGTTACCCCATGCACAAGGTGGTGTATGCGTCTGGAGTTTGTATGCAGTGGCTAGAGGCCCTGGTGTGCCCATTCTCTCTCTCTCTAGCTGCCTCTCTCTCAAACAAACAAACAAACAAATAAATAAAAATGAGGGAGTTAACAAAATGAAAGTCAGGTGGTTCTCAGCAGACCCTGCAAAGGTTTATGGTTAACTCACCATAGCACTGAAAACTCAAGAAAGGTATCCTGGTTGGCTAAGCAAGGTCAGGTGCTTCCTAGAGATTGGGGGGAGGGGGTGTTGGGGAACTTCAGTGAGTGAGAGCTACACATCAGACCACCCTCTTGTCTGCTAAGAAGAAATGTTCCTGATTTCATTGTTCTAGCTGATCTATCATAAAACCCTTCAGACTGGCTGGGGAGATGGCTCAGCAGTTAAAAGCACTTTCGTACAAAGCCTGGTGGCCTGGGATTGGGATTTGACTCCCTAGTACTCATGTAAAGCCAGATGCACAAAGTCTAGAGTTTGTTTGCAGCGGCAAGATGCCTTGGTTCACCCATTCTCTATCTCTCTTTTCCTCTCTCCCGAGTAAATTAATTAATTAAAAAAGAAAGCATCCAGCAGTTGTAAGACAGCTCTTACTTTTCCTTAAGAATGGAGTCATTTCCGACTGATCTCAAGGGTTTGATCTCCTTTAATATCAAATTGTGAATACAAAGGGGGGTGGAACCGGGTTGACTCCTAGGCTATCCATAACCCCCTACCCCCTGGACTGATCCAGACTGCCCACGGAGGAGGAGACCCAGCTGATTGGGGACAGGGAAGAGGGAAATTGGGGAACTGGGGACACCAACACAGTATTTGCTCATTCAGTCCATGTAAATATGGATAATCAAGATATATATAGTTGTGAAATAACAAAGCAATTCTGGCATTATGGGGAAGTGACCAGAGGACAGAAAGACCTCCTCTAGTCTCTTTAAGTAAGAAATAGCCGTCCACATACATGGACACACACTGACCATTGTGGACCTAAGGCACTTCTATGATATTTTAAGGACATTATGCCAAGGATATGGTCAGTGCTATTTTCAGTTTAGCCTGCTGCTGGTAGTCTCTGTCTGGGTGTTTCCAGGGTCTCAGAGTCTTGTTCAGACAACTGACATGTGCACACATAGAGCAAAGTGGCAAGGACCTTTATTTAGGGGCAAAGTGGAAGTCCAGATCAAGCTACCCTATCAGAGAGCGGCAGGGCCCTGGAGTTGGCGTACTCAAGGGCTTCATTATAAGGGGTCCAGGAAAAGGAGGCATCTGTTGCTAAGGGGCATAACGCAGATGGTTCTGTTTTGATTGACAGGCGGGTCATCAAAGCCTTGTCCTTAAAGCCCTTCTATAAGCTTTCCTCTACTGCACATATCCTTCCGTGGTATGTCTGATTTTAATCATATGCGTAGGTATACGATGGTAAACAGAGCTCTCCCCAGAAGTTCACACAGAGGACACAGTTGGTCTTTCTTACTACACATGACTCCCTAACCAGTTGAGGCCAAATTGTACTCCTGCTTCAAGCTCCCAGATGTGTGGGTTTAGGGTGTATTTGAATATCGGATTCAGGGGTGCTGCTGTGGTTAGTCAAAGAAGATAAGTGGAGATCTCACCCGTGAAGCAGACTTCAAATTCACCCACCATGACTCAGGGAACTGAGCAGAAGAGGGGGTGGAAAGATTCTAAGAGCCATGGTGGGGGAGAATACCCAGAGACATGGCCCCCCTCAGCAGCATCACACCAAGAAAAAAAACTGGCTACTTCTTGTGAAATCCATAACCCCCTACCCAATGGATTGATCCAGTATGCTCACCAAGGAGGGCCCCCAGCAGGTTGGGGACAGGGAGGAGGGAAATGGGGGTACCACCACAAGATTTGCTCATACAATGTATCTAATTATTGACAATAAATATATTAAAAAAGGACAAGTCGGGCGTATGTGCAGCTCCATGCAGGTGAAGGTCTTAGTTTTCTGGGTACAGTGTTAAGAAAGGGGGTGTGTATAGCCCAAGCCAAGAGGAGCCCCGAGTTGCTAAGCTGTTGCTATTCTTGCTGGCCTCCGGTCCACACTTTGCGCAGTATTTGGATGTATGTTGTGGGTGTGAAGTGAATCCGTGATCACTGGCTCAGGACGCCTCCCTCACCAGCAGCGTGTCCCTGCCTTTGACTGACACCAAGGAAACCCACAGTGACAGCGGGAGGAAGCTTGCTGGTTGCATTTTGCAACCTAAGAATGTGCAACTCACCAAAGCGCTGAGAAATGACCGTGGAGTGTTCAGCACTGAGATGTCTCTATCACACCTGTCAAAGCTCAGGATCCATCGCAGAAGAAGCGATCGAAAGACCGTGCTTTCAATGCTTTCTTCCAGACACAAAGTGGCCTTGACATTCATGACCTCACAGTGGCTGACACTACCGCCTAATATGAGGGGAAAACGTAGACATCAGAATAGAAGAGACGGGCTGGAAAGATGGAGGGATTCAGTGGAGGGGGGATGCGGGAAGGGTGGTGGGAGGGGATTAGGAACATGTATTATTTATATGTAGGGAAGTTGTCAATAAAATGTTTTCAAAAATCAATAAAATAAAGATCGTCTGAGAAACACCATTCTGGAACAGCCAACGCAGCTCGCTCTAAGTGTTTCAGAATTGCCTATGAACTTGAGGGTTGGTCTTATTGAAAGATTCCTGAGCTGCTGGGATCTTAAAGATGGAGTCCTTCAAGTTAGAAGGAACTTTGGGTGTCCTTGAGTATGAACACAGCCCTGACCCACCCTGGGGTGTAGACAAGGC
>PVHP010046608.1:0-13225 GCA_004024765.1 Zapus hudsonius | reverse complement strand
TATATGGGAACTCTATTTTTAATTTCTAATTTTTATTGTTAATAATTAGATTCATTGTATGAGAAAGTCTTGTGATGGTATCCCCATAAACTCCTCCCTGTTGCCAACCCACTGGGGGCCCTCCTCAGTGGGATTGCTGGACCAGTCCATGGGATAGAGGGTTATGATTTGTTCAAGAAGTAGCCAGTTTTTTTTTTTTAACAACAACAACAAAAGGATTAAGGGCTCAAGGACTGATTGTCAATTGACACCTTGGTAAATGATGATGAGTCAGGTCCTGAGCTGTATTCTTGACTTATCATTAGGGATATTTTTCTGGGGCCTGCAACCCTGACTACCTACCTCCAAATGCAAGCTAATTTACACTAAATTTCTATCATTATTTCTCATTACAGTGAAGAAATTGCTAAATAGTATGAAAATTACTTCTTATAGGGATCCAATAAAAATAATAATGATAAGAGCTTCATAAGAATTCAGAGTCTACTGGAGCCAGAGACTTCACTTTTGCAAACTGAATACAAACCTTGATCACAAACTTGTATGCATCCTCATTTTCTTTCTAAAGTTATATGCACAGTTTTGATAAAGTTAGTGTTAAAGATTATCATAGATGGGGTAGGAAACACAAAAACTTGGGATTCTTTACCTGAACTGAGCATTTTTAACCAACTACTTATGCTGAACGTCTTTGCTAGTGCAAGTCATCCTTTTTCTATCCATCTGGAGGTTAATCTTTCCTCGAATGGAGATTTGGCGTAGGGGCTGATCTTCTTGAAGTGAATTTTTTGTTGTTGCTGTTGTTTTTGAGGTAGGGTCTCACTCTAGTCCAGGCTGACCTGGAATTTTAATCTGTAAAATGTTTTCATAATATTTTTATTTACTTATTTGAGGAAGAGACAGAGAGAAAGAGACAGACAGAAAGGGAGTGAGTGTGGACATGCCAGAGGCTCCTACCGCTCTAAAAGAACTCCAGACTCATGTGCCACTTTGTGAATCTGGCTTTATGTGGTTAATGGGGATTTGAACCCATGCTATCAGGCTTGGCAAGCAAGCACATTAAAGTGCTGAGCCATCCTGCCAGCCTGGTAAAATCTTTAATACAACACTTATATTTATGGTATTGTGGAGAGAGACAGATAGATAGATAAATAGATAGATAGATAGATAGAGATAGAAATAGATGAGAGATAAGTAGATAGATACATACATACATACTTACATACATACATATATAGAATATGGATAATAAATTATAGATATATAGATAGACACATAGATATATAGAAGATAGACAATAGAATATAGATAGATACATGGGGATATACATGACATGTGATAGGTAGATACATACATACGCAGATACATGATACAAAAAAGATTATAGATGAGTAGATTACACATATGTAATATATATGTATATTATGGAACTGATTATTTAAGTAGATATTAACAATGAATTTGGGGAAATATGAGCCAATTTCTTTGAAGTGTTGTTTCATAATCCTACTTTTTACATCTTCAGAGTATTCAGAAGAATCTACAAAATACATTTTCATGTAAGAGTCTGCTACCTGAGTTTGATCATAAAAAATTCATATAAGTCTCAAAATAAGAAATAGATTGAAGCAAAAGATCAATTCCATGGCTGTGCCAGTTAAATGGTGTTATTGTTACTATCCCTAGGGTGTGGCTGGGATGCTCTCTCATTGGCTTTTAGAAAGATGGAGGAATTGTGACTCAT
Source organism: Zapus hudsonius (assembly GCA_004024765.1). Lineage (NCBI taxonomy): Eukaryota > Metazoa > Chordata > Mammalia > Rodentia > Dipodidae > Zapus > Zapus hudsonius. Next base: position 11,481 of record PVHP010046608.1, on the reverse strand, counting down.
AAATTGTCTGAGGCAGACACCTTTTTTTCTAGGAATTTTATGAGCATGCTTTTAAACCCTTGCTTCCAGATAAGAAAGCTTCTAAAAGTCTTTTAAAATGTTATTTCTCACCACCTTGATTATTAGCCAAAACTAAAAAGGGGCCTGTCTCAAAGAGATTTGTGGACATGGCTTCCATGTAATGGGAGAAGTTGTAACCTCATATATAAAAGTCTGTAACACTCCTAATAAAGTTACGTGAAACATGAAAATACAAATACAAGAGTGAAATTTTCAAAGCAAAGATCTTTGAGCTTCAAATTTCCCATGAAAGGAACCAATGTATCAAAGAAAAAAATAATCAAATGCAAAACTGGGCATTTTTTTTCATGAAAGTAGTGAAATTAAGAGCTGAGTAGGAAGAGGGAAGATAGCAGATGAGAGATAGCAATACTTTCATGCATCTCTTTAAGCCTGAAAGCAAACCTGGGTGCCTGAGTATAGGGAGAGGCGGGTGGTACTGAAAGACATTGGAGTGCAGCCATAAATAGTAGACAGATACCAAGAGCATCCAGAAATACTGACCTGCCAATGTGTAAAAAGCACAACAATGTAATGTAAGATGCTAGACAAGATGCTGTGAGAAAGGGGGAAACAGCTACCCTCCTTGGTAGGGCTTTAAGAGAAAGCTAATGGGAAAACATTTTGTCCTCTACGTAAGTGTAGTGTAAGGCAGATCTGCCATCTAGAGAGCTAACAGTCACAGGAGCCCAGCTGGGCCCTCTGTGCTCAAAAGTGCCATTGTTGAAGGACCATTTTAAGAAAGATCTTACAGACAAACTTTCAGTAGGACGAGAAGTAACTTCTGTGTTCTCATATCTCTAAGCCTCACAGTCTTCCCTGACTTCACTGGCTGACAGTCACTGATGCCCCACAGAAGTGGTTGTGACTTGAATGCTGAGAGAAGGTCCCTGTGGTGGGCTATTCCAGTGGTGATGCTGAGTGGACCTTGGTATGGGACCTGTGACCAGAGCTTGGGGAAGAGAGAGAAGACCAGTTGTATTTGATACTATCAGTAGGGCTGGAGCAGACTGGTGTGAGCAGAGCAGGAACAATCTTCTACTCAGTGCTTCTAACTCTCCTCCCCCACCCCCTCACACTAATAGTGAAGATTATATTTGGGGACCAGGAGGTGGACTTTGGTAGCTGATTTACAAAGATGGTCTATGTTTTGTAATAACCAATATAATATGGTAGGCCTGGTTATTGTGGCAGCTGCAGTTGTTGGGGAGAGGATTGGAAGCTTCTGTGTCATCTCCACAAGAACCCTTGCTTTTGGGAACTCTGACCCTCCTTACACAGTGTCCATTTATCCTGATAGAGATACTTTGTGCAATGACCCATGCAAAGACACATTGTGATTAAGTGAACAGGAAGAGGAAAAATCATTCCAGGATCTTGACTGAGCCTCAAAATGACTCCAGTAACAGCTGGAGACTTCATCAAAGTTCATGAGACTCTATTTGAGACCACTTAAAGTACTTAAAGCTGACCCTAATCACCACAAAAAAAAATTCTAACAAAGTGAATATATATTATATAAGACCAATTATACGGTAGGAAATACTGGAGTCTTTCTCTTTTTTTCTCTAAGAACATGTGTTCCAATATTTTATTTTAAGTGCATATCAATACACTTCTTTGGCAGTAAGTCATTCATATACCATATGTCATTTCCCATGTAGTGGTCAACATTTTTAAGACTTGGGTAAAATTAAAAACAAATGAACCCTTAGTCTCATTGTGGGCATTCTACACCTCTGAGACCAGTGAGCCTGGTGAGTCTAGACCCTTACTAGTAGATACTAGTGTATAAAAAGTAATGTTCACGTTCAGTGTGGGTTCTAAAATATAACAAGATTTTATGCTTTTCTTCATGAAAAAGTGTGAAATATGTGCAACATTTTAAAGCATTTAATGAATCACATTTTCTTCCAAAATGTTGCACCACTGAACTGAAGTGGCAAATGTATTACTTTTGTTCCTGTATCTGAATGTATGTGTGACAGACACTGTTAATGATCCATGGTGTTATATCTGTTGAGCTCAGACATGACTACAAATGCTTTCAACATATTTCTCAAAACAGCCAGGATTCATAGATCAGATTTGGCCTTGAGATATAAAATACATTTTCTAGTCTTCAAGTAGAGGTTTTCCAATGGTATCAGAATCAAAGGATTTATGTGTATTCTCAGCAGAGTCTTCTCATACTGCTCCTGATATTCCAGTAAATTCAAAAGAGTAAAAATAATTAATAGATAAGAAAAAGGGTGCTAAAGGATCTGTAGTCACAGATAACATGGCTTTACTTTCTGCCACCATAGAGTAAATGATAAAACTGTAGCATGAACAGAAAGTTTAATTATAAGGCATTCTCCAAAGAATGGTTCGATCCCAGTAGCTGCCCATGTTCCTTTAATGAAAGAGAGTATATTCAAATTATTTCAGTATAAAACATTGACAAAAGATAAATAATAACCAGAAGTAAAATTAACTTCATTCTAACATTTTGAAGAGGAACAGAATGAAATGTAAGCCTATTGCTCCATTCATGTGATAATCATGGATTTCAGAAGGTCATGTAAAGCTCAAATACAAAAATAAAAACACAATTCAAAATGCAAAAAAGATATTTGAGACTTTAACGAATACTTTCAAATTAATGTACTATATGAATGTGATTAGCATAAAATGATAATGACATTTCTTTTTGTTTCTAAAAAATAATCTGAGTTATTTTCTGAAATAATCATGAACTCTTGGTGTTATAAAAATGTCACCAATTTAGTGCAACAAACAGAGACACAAAAAAATTCAGGCTGAGTAAACTAATAGCAGAAAAGAGCTAAACCAATAATGAATCAAAATCATAAAGTCCTTACTTTCATACAGTAAGCTCTTGAGGAAGAAGTGGGCATTGTCTAATAAGAGGGACCATGAATGGAAGGGGAGGAAGCCTAACCTCATGAAAATTTGATCAGACCTTCAACTCCATGTCCCAGTCATTGGATCATTCCCACACTAAACTGTTATTCAAAGAGACCCACAAGGTCCCCAAAACAAGAAAGTTTCAAGCAAAACTCTTGAATACGCACCCTAGGCCAAAGATAACATTGCATTGCTAAAGAAACCACAGAAAGACATCAAACAACACCAAGAAACCCTTCGAGCTCCAGTACCCAGATGGTAGCAAGTGAAGTGCTGAAGGTACAACATAAGCTGCCAGGGGAAATTGGTCAATGATATTTGGAGAAAGCAGAGACCACTGATACAAAATGCAGATTGTTGCCATGAGAAGGCTGAACACACTTCCTTCTGGGAGAGATCAATGGACCAAGAAATGATCACTGGTACAACAGAGGCTCAAAAACCTGGGGGGTATTCAACAGCTTTTCAATTGGCCAAGAAATCCACTCAGTGACAAGGAACCCTTAACTGGAACTGGGACTCAGAGCAAAATCCTATGAGAACCAAAAACTGGGGTTCCTAAAAGAAATCCCCATTACCAAGAGAACTAAAGAGACTAATCTCAATAGAATTTTGCCATATTAGAAATGTGTGTCTGATTTAACCTATACTGATCTCACTCCAATGGAGATTCTGTTTGTAATTTTCAGAAGGCAGTGAGAGAGTTGTGTTCATTCCAACTCTATCAATGAGCAACAGGCTGAAGGCTGCTATCCCAGCAAGCGATGAACCACCCCAGGCCCAACACGTAGGCCCCAAGTGAAACACTTGAAACTGGCAGGGCAAGAAAGAGACCTATAACCACAGCCAATCAATCAACCCAGGATAAGTCAGGGAGACAGACACCAACAACTTCAACCACAACTTAAAGTAGAAGCACAGAGACTCTTAAGTTCAGAACAATAAGACAGACTCAAAACTCACCCTCCATGACTCAGGGAACTGAGTGGAAAAGGGGAGGGAAAGACTGTAAAAGCCATGGTGGGAGAGATTACCCAGAGACATTGCCCTTCTCGGCTACAACACATAAAGGGGGAGTGGTGCAACCTGGCTGCTTCCTGGGCTATCCATAACCCCTTACCATATGTATTGATCCAGTGTGCCCACCCAGGAGGATTCCCAGTGGATTTGGGACAGGGAGAAGGGAAATGGGAATACCAACACAGTATTTGCTCATTCAATGTATCTGACTTTGGACAATAAATATTTTTTTTAAAAATAAAGTCTTAAAACAGACCCAAAGATGATAATTTGTGCTAGTTCTATTAGCTGGAAGACTGTGGGTCACTCAATACCTGGTTCATGCTTGAATGTTAGAAAATTTAAAAAAAAAATTATTTGCACCTGGTACTACATGTCAAAACAATTACAGTGAAGGAATATGTGAAACGAAAAAACCTCATAAACTAAAGAAAATTACATGAGAAATGTATGGGTGAATGCAAGTGCACCAGGGACTGGGAAAGAGTGGGTGAACACCCAGGTCTTCATTGCTGTACTTCCCCCAGAGTTCGTATCTCAGAATGCCAAAGAATTGGACAACTTCGATAGAGAGTATTTTCTTATCACACAAGTTTATTTTAGATTGGAGTCAGTTCAGAGGATTTGGGAAAGAGTTAGGGGAAGCAGCCCAAACATCAAGTCTAGCCACCATTATGGGGAGAACATGTGGGAGAGGTTTTAACAAAAGCTATGCTGTTTAGCTAAACTAGCAGCAAGAGAAAAGATCATGAGATGGAAAGGTTCATGTGGAAGAGAAATCTAGCCCCTCACCACAGTCTATTAGCTCTTAACTAAGTCCTTCTGCTAGACCATGTGAGGGAAAAAATACACAATTATCTGTTCAGTGAGTATTTCCTGCACCAGGTGAGCAGAGAGACAGGTTGATGGTTCATACCTGACCAATCAGTTTTAGAGCCTAGGTTTGAGCTCTAGGTAGACACCTCCACTCAAGGGGAGGGGCCTATGGAGCTTACCTGAAACTGTAACAGAAGGATTACTCAATATTTTATTAGTGAAAACAAAAACCAAACATATATAAATAATATAAGTATAAATATATAGTATAAATTTCATATATATATAAATATATATATATATATATATATATATATATATATATATATATATATATATATATATATCTTCCCTATTAAGCACATTGTTAAAGTCTTTTTAGCTTGCTGTAAACCCATTTTCTTGAAATTGTCTTTCTTCATGCATGCAGCGGTAAGAACTTGGCCTCCATTTTAACAACTCTATATGGGGCTGGAGAGATGGCTCAGCAGTTAAGGTACTTGCTTCCAGTGCCTAAGGCCCCAGGTTCAATACCCAGTACCCACATAAACCAGACCCACAAGGTGGTGGCCCTGTTGCTCTCTCTCTCTCTCTCTCTCTCTCTCTCTCTCTGTCTCTCTCTCTGTCTCTCTCTCTCTGTCTCTCTCTCTTTCTCTACTTGAAAATGAATCAATAAAATATTTTTTTAAAAAGACTATGCATGTGCAAAAATTTTTAGAAAAGTCTTTGGTTAATGTAGACAATGACACAAATTTTCTAACTAATACTTGAAAAAGTATTCCACAAATAAGTCTGTATACATTACTTCTTCCAGGAATTTGGAAATTTTATTTAGATTCAACTGCTGATTTCCTTCATTTAGAGGGAACATGTAAAGACAGTGATATAACCCCAGAAAGGTAGACACACTTTATCTTAGAATAAAAAACATGTAGAAAGTACTTTCACAATCCAGAAGTTCAAATAGCTCCCAAACAGAGAAATAATAAAAGTATCATCTGTCATATTTCTGTTTCAATGGATGTCCCCCAATTGATTCAAAAGTGTAAAGGTTTTCTCCAGCTGCCTAGCTGGAGGAGGTGTCACCTAGGCTGGATTCTAGGCTCCAGCCCTGAAGGTAATTCTGGGGTGGATGTAAAATTCCAGCTATAGATATGCAAAGAGTAGCCAGAGCTCAAGTCTGGCAGTCCTACTGTTTGGTAGATAGATTGTGCTTGCTAGAATTCTTGGTGCTGGGTCTCTTGGTTTGGATGTGTGAAAGGAAGCCAACTTTTCATTATTGAACTTCCCCTGGATCTGTTACTTTAATAAATATTTTCCTCCCAAAACTGTGCCTGGTTTGGTGATTCATCCCAGCAGCATGTGGCTGACTATGACACTGTGTATACAATAAAAGGCATATGATCCAAGAAAATTTGAACAAAGTTTCAAAAGTCTTTATTGTTTAAATGGTAAAGACAAAGTAGAAAAATTGTTTAAAATTTATATAATAGCGGTTTATTACAAACCCTGGCATGTAAAATCAGAACCAGTCTTGGCTAAAATAAATGAACAAAATTCCAAGTTTGAAATATAAACCACACACACACTGTACACACACATGCACACACAAACACACACACACACACACACACACACACACTTTATCATCACACTGAAGCTGCACAATAATTAACTGATTAGACTGTCACATCCTTTTTCAAAGGAAAAATGCAAAGGGTCTCATTTAACACAGGGCCCATTCTTTCATTCTGCCAATTGTAATCCCATACTCTCTTACATCAAATGTAATAATAGTGACAAATCTATGAAAGCAGAGTTTGTTTTTTTTTCTTTAAAATTCAACATTAAAGGCAGCTCTACAGCTATCAGTATAGAAGAATCCTTTACATTACCATTATTTTATTGTTCCCGAAAATTAGTACTATAAAATTGTTAAACTTTTTCTACAACATTTTATTGAACTATTGTGTTCAGGGGCATGTTTCATTGTTTTACATAAGAGTTCACAGCTATCTACATGATGACCAACCTGTTAGAATGGAAATGACCACGAGAGACCACTCTGAAAGGAAAGGTTTTTAATAGGAGGAAAAGCGAGCTGCCGGGCACTTTTCACCAAGGGTGGCGAAAAGGCGCTCGAGGCAGGTTTAGATCAGGGTTTTAAAGGGAAAAACGTTCAGGTTGGGGTCTGGTTGGTCACATGAGGTTGGGTGCGGGGCTCAGGGGGGTCACGTGCTCTCAGGATCAGGAGGGGGTCGGAAGGACAGTCTCTCAGAAGAACAGTCTCTCGGGCCAGGTTTTGTTTCTTGTTTGCGAGAGGAAGTCTTTATCTTTGATCTTTGTTGATACTGCGTCTGGGTTGGGAAGAGGATCAGGGTGCAGCCTGAATTCCGACCTTACACAACCTAGTAAAGGTCATGGTCACTCTGTAAATAAGCATATTACTTTTTGGTGTGCACATGAAACCAACTGTGGAGATAAGTGTCCAGCTTGCTGCTAGGTAACCCAGCAGTGAGTATTGCTAATGTTCTAGACACTGGCTTCTAGAGTTGAATAATGGACAGCATTGTTTAACCTTTCCATCTGCCATGTACATTTGGGTTAGAAATACACACTGGGAAGCCCAAACCATTATTCAACTCAGTATCCACCAAATGTGCACACTACTCATGAATACCAGGAAGAAATGGTTTCACTAATTTTTTTCTGTAAAAAAAATTATTAAGTAGAAACTGTGTATGAACTAGTCATGTGTTGGTAAAATTATTTCCCTCCACCACACCCCCATTCCACTGACAGCCCTCCTCAGAGGAATTGTTAGTATGCACAATGAAGTTGAGGGCTCTGGGTTGTGCAAGCAACAATCAGTCATGGGGGTGGGGGGCATGCCTCTAGATATTCCCCACTGTAAGGAAATTGAGACAGAAGGTACACCGGACTTGGGCTCACTTAGACAAGGATTGCTTTTTTCAGCAGTGAGTGGAGAGTGAACAGACTTCTCTCAAGTCTGAATTCATGTCTCCTGTGCAAAGCTTTTAAGCAGGCATTTAAGGACTCTGCAGATAAAGTTTTCCTGGGTCTGGGATTCCTTAGGTGACTGTCTATGGAGAGACAGTAAGTGACCATATAAATGTGGAATGGGCTGGTGTTAAATTTTTTTCAAAAAGGGATTATCAGAGATATCATCCTTCAGATATGTAAAACATTCTCTCAGGTGCTTTGAGGTGTTATCCTGGGTAAGATCCTGTGTAAAAATATTTTCCCTGGGCTCAGGGAGCTGTATTTTCCCGTTACCCACCACTATGGCTTTTATACATTTTCTGCCCCTTCTGCAAAATTCTCTGAGCCATGGTGGATGAGTTGAAGTCTACTGTAGTGTTGAGCTCTTAGCTGCCTTTGGAATTCTGATTTTCATGAAGAATGTGGAAGGACTTGAAACCCCAGCCTGAGTATTTTTTTAAAATAGGGAAATGAACATTTGTAAAGGGCAATATAGACTCATGGACTCTTTAACCTGCTCCTGAAGAGCAATAAGAAACAGTTTGGAACATTAGGCTAAAATTGCAACAACAATGCTTGAAGTCAAAATTGGTCATATCAGTATGCTGTATATTAATTTAACTGCATGATATAGCTAAAATGTGATTTTAAAAATTCTCATTGTGAATAAGAACTTGGGAGGATATACCATAAACTGGAGAATTCAGAGCTTTTACATAAATTATCAGCATTGTCTCTGCATAATATTTGCTGTGTATGTAGGACATGTGTGAGGTGAGATGTGTGGTTGGTGAATGCAAGTGTATGTTCAGATGTGCATCACAGGCACTCATGTGGAGGTCAGAGGAGAATGTGAGGTGTCCTTCTCGGGGCTTCTCTGCTTGTTTCATTGAGATGATGGGGTCTCTCCCCCAACTTGGAGATGCTGTCTGTCAGCACATCCCAGTGATTCTCTGGTTCCAGCCCTGTGGACTGGGATTACAGAGGGATGTGGCCATGCTGAGTTTATTTAATGTGACTATGGGGAGTCAAACTTGGCTGTCTCCTGACTGACAGACTCTCTTGCTTAAGCAGTGTGCACTCTTAAATGATAAGCCATCTCCCAGCCTGAGTTGCCTTATATTTAAAATCGAATGGTTAATATAAAATTCAAGGTTGTCTCACACAACTTTATTATTGTAAAATCATGAATGGGAAATTATATGTGATTGGTATATTCATTAAAAATTAGTATAAATAGCCTTCCAACACAAAAAATGTGAAAATTGATGTTTTCCTGCCGCCAGAGTCTATTAAATATTATAAACTGAGTTTTTGTTGTTTACCAGATTTAAATGACTAAACAATCAGAGTAATATCCAGGTATTATATATACTTCTCAGAATCTAAGAACATGGATTATCTTACTTAAAGATTCAGAAACTAAATTCTAGTTGAGTGTGGTGGCACCTGCCTTTAGTTCCAGCACAGGGCTGGCAGAGGTAAGAGGTTCACTTTGAGTTCAAGGTCAACTTGGGACTACAGCATGAGTTCCAGGACAGCCTGAGCTACAGTGAGACCCTACCTGGAAAACAGACAAACAAATAACCTAAAGGATAAAAAGTGTTAAAGAGCAGATGGAATAAAATTTGATTTATTTTATGATAAAAAATAATTAGGTGAAAAATGTCAGAAAAATAGATGAGATAAAATGGTACAAGTTTCTTTTAAGCAAGTAGAATAAGTTTTATTTGGATTAAAAATTCATTCATTTTCACATGTCTAAAGTAAAATAATTATGCTAAACTTGTATGTTTATTATGAAGATAAATTTAGGAAAATCTTTTATATTCCTGGCATGTCATATTTCGTATAAAAGTTGCTTTTGTCATTTCAGACTTGATATGGTGTCTTAATTCAAATGATTATACTACTAATGATAATGATGTAATTCATACGAACATTTAGAGTTATGCTCCTCATTCCACTATTTATGACTGATAGTGAATAGAAAATACAAGGTAAAATAATTATTTCCCCTTACATCACCCTTAATCCCCACTCTTTGAATGAGAGGTTTTAAGCACAAAAAAATATTGAATAAATAACCTAGAAAATATAATTAGTAACAAAATCCAAAGCATGACCTCTACTGGACTGGTGATAAAAAACAAACAGACAAAATCCTATTGATTTTCGAAGGACCATACAAAAGAGAAATGCTTTCTAAAAATCACTTTCCAGAAATATAAACTTACAGTGTGTTTACTACTTGCTATGGTTTCATTACACTGCATGTCTCTCTCAACAATGAGATCAATCAGTAAACTAAGCATAATTTGCATCCTTAATCGTGTGTCCAACCACAACCTCCATGTTTTAAAAAGTATGTAACCTATAACGAGTCATGAGATGAGTTATTTTTCCTTAGCAGGCTGATATATACCATCAAGGTAGTGCATAGTAATCACTCCATGTGTTTTATCCATGAAGAAAAAAAATGGATATAGTGATCAATTGCTGAAAATTAAACCATGTGATAAGCTAATGGATACTGACATCAATCCTATGAACAGTCATTCACACAGAACCCATGATGTGTTAGTCATATTGCTGTGTGTTTGATAAACCTTTAAATATGTGCCTTTTCATCACCTTGAATGTTAAGATTTGGGTCTCTAGCTGTACTCTTCCACATCTCTATAGCTGCTATCAAGTTTTCCACAATTTAATCTCTCTCACTTATGCCTCTCAATTTACCTTTGCCATTAATTCTTAATAACGGTATCTTCAAAGACCTTAAGGCTATGTCTCCACCTGCCTCTCTAGCTTTATTGCACTCAGCTAGAATTGCCTTCTATTTCTAATGGGCTTTCTTAGCTTACTGTTGCATCATGATTGCTCGGTAGGTTCCACCTGCAACATTTGTAAAAAACTATTTCCTACAATATCTGTCTTTCTTATCTTAGTCTTTCAGCTTTCATTCTGTTATTTCCTCTACAAATTCCCTTTTATGTCATAGTAATTATTAATTTCCCTTATTTTTTTGACTTAAATATATTCTAGAACTTGTGATTGACAATTAGTCTGGCTCACATAGAAAATTGTCTATAAGTGATACATGCTGTGTCTTGGCTTTTGATTTGAAATTCACTTCTTTTTTTTTAAAAATAAAAATTTGTTTGAATCTGATATTTCTACCAAAAATCAAAATAAATAACATTCTTTATCACTACTAAGGTGTACTCTGACTCCATTCTATGTGTGAATGATTAAATTATTAGTTAATGTAAATTTACAGGAGTTTCTCTCCAGTGAACTGTAATGGAGAATTAGAAAAGAGTTGGACCTCTATGGTATCAAAGAAGATGTGTCAGAAGAGTTCTTTGATAATTTTTCATTGGTTGCAGTGTTTGGGAGCCAATTTGCACACCCTTGTTAATTTCATCCTAATACCTTAACAATGACAAGAGTAGTGTCTGTGGTTTCCTTCCTTTCCATCACAACAGCATGTGTTCAGGCAATAGAGACCAAAGAGGAAATTGTCAAAATCAACATAAGACTCTCTTTTTGAAAGGGTTGGCATAAGTGATTCAAATTTATTGTTGGATTCAAGCCAGCATCTCACTATGTAGCCCAGACTGTTTTTGAACTCATAATCCTTCTCCTTTAGCTTCCTAAGGGTTGTAATTT
>PVHP010046607.1:0-13141 GCA_004024765.1 Zapus hudsonius | reverse complement strand
ATAGAAAAATGAGATAGGCAAAAGGCAAATATAACATATACTGTAATAATGCACAGCTAAGACCTATATTATGGAATGGAACATTTATTACTCCTCCTTACTTAGGTTTTTGAAAAAAGAAACTTAAACTCTAAACACTCTGTTTAAACAGCTTCCACAAGTTGTGGAAAACTATTCTCGTCAAGATTATGACTCTTGGGCTGGAGAGATTGCTCAGCAGATAAGGCACTTGCCTCTAGTGCCTGAGGCCCCAGGTTCAATTCCCCAGTACCCACATAATCCAGACCCACAAGGTGGCCCTGGTGCGCTCTCTCTCTCTCTCTCTCTCTCTCTCTCTCTCTCTCTCTCTCTCTCTCTCTCTCTCTCTCTCTCTGTGTGTGTGTGTGTGTTTGTGTATCTCTGCTTGAAATGAATAAATAAAATATTTTCAAAAAGTTTATGACTCTTCCTGCACCTCTCTAAACACATAGGTAAGCATGCTGTCTTCCCAGTATAGAGCAATTCTGATCCCATCCTAAATTCAAAAATCCATGTGTGGTTCATTGATTCTACTCCATCGGCTTCACCTCCCTATATCCAACCCTCCTTTGTTTTCCTCTAATCCAGGGATGATGGTTTTAACAGCAGATCCACGAATGCCCATCATGTATAAAACTATGGCTCATCTGCTCCCTCCAAAGGAACACAAGTTTGTTTTCAGAACAAAGTCAAGCCAAATTGGAGATGGAATTTTGAACCGTGTCAGTTGATCTTTGACAACAATGAAAATTTTCATATTTACAATAGCTAAAGGATTATTAGTTCTTAGAAAATTGAAGATATGTAGTTGAGAAATCTTTCCCTGCTGGTTAACTGATGTAATAGGCCTGTGGAGTGAACATATTCACTGATGATTAGATGATAATTATGATCATGTTGAAATAGTTGCTATGAGGATGATGAATTTGGACAGTTATTACCCAACTCTATTGATCATAAACACAAAGTAAAAGTGAGAATAATGGATTGCTCTTTAAAGTAAGAGTAATAGTGTTACTGAATGAGCTAGCTAAGTGGAATATTACTCTCACTTTATAACCATATAATCATAAATACTACTTTCACTTTATAATTCATATAATCATAAATACTACTCTCACTTTATAATTCATATAATCATAAATACTAATCTCACTTTATAAGTCATATAGTCATAAATACTAATCTCACTCTATAACTCATAATCAGAGATACTATGCTCACCTTATGATTCATATCATTAGGTTAGCTAAAATTGAATATTCTCTTTTTGAAACTAAGTGCATAGCTGGGAATACAGAACATAGTAGCACAAATGTATGATTTTTTTATTGGGAGAATTTAGATGAATAATTGTGCATCTAGCTCCAAAAAGAATATTTCAAAAGTTACAAAAAGCTGATGATTGATTGGCAAATGGTATAAACCAGTGACAGGGCCATAGAATTGTACAAGTTCAGAAAAGCTGGCAGTACCTTTTCTCATAAATTGTATTGCATGCACATGGAAAATTCCACACTGAGTCCTGAATGCTTTCATTGAGGTGCACTCTGTGGATAGACAATGACATCTCTTACCTCCACTGTAATTGACAAAACACAATCTGTGAATGGGTGGACAGCGTTACTGTTTCAGTGTATTGGTGAAAGTGCCTTGTATCTGAAGGAAAAGAAAGCTGGTTTCAGATGCAGGATTGGACATATATATATACTCTGCTCATAGCTACAGCTATTGCAAATGAGAAAAAAAACCTAAGGTGATGTGCTTGAGACCCTGATCATTATTATATCTATGGCTGACCCTATCAGTGCAGAGAATGAGTTCTTCTAACTATTCTCCAGAAAACTAAAAATAAAGCAACAACAAAATCTTCTAGACCATGTGTAAGGAGCAAGGGAATGATGCAGAGCCCTTCATGGGTCAAGGATGTAGGTAAGACATAGTTTTCCACTCAGATATTTTCTTGTAAATAAATCAGTACTATAAATATTCAGTATATCTTTAGCACTTAGAAAATGTAGCTCACTGTGGACTTCCATAGCAACCAAAAGTAAAACAAGTCTTATAAAAATGAAACTGTCCTAGCTGACTCCTGATTAACTTCACACCCTGAACTAAACTCTCAATAGAAAGAAAATGCTGAGCAATTACTAGACACAATGCTATTTACCTGTTTTAATTGGCCTACTGAAAACAATCAGATTCTAACAATGGAAATATCTAAACTTAATCAAAGGAAAGTAAAAGCCATTGAAGGAGACAAAGCAATAATCAGAATGACACAGATATGAAAACAATATTCAAGCTGACAAAGGATTTTTAAAATATGATTATGTTAATGTCTATAATGGAGAACAGGCAAGATCAGATATGAAATTTCCAGGAGAATATCAAAGTAAAAGAGAAATAAATCAAGTGAAAATATTAAAAAAAACAGAGGACTTGCTGGAACACTCCACGGGAGGACTATGAGTTATCCAAGCAGGAGATGGTGGTTTTTTTTTTTGTTTGTTTGTTTGTTTTTTGTTTTTCTTCTTTTTGAGGGAGGTAATAAGGTAATATCTCTGAGTATTCCCTCCAACATGGCTCTTAGTATCGTTCTGACCCCAACCCCTCTTCCACAAAATTCCCTAAGCCATGGTCAATTTTAAGTGTGCTTTACAGTTGAGCTCAAGAGTCTCTGGTTTTCTGCTTTTTTTTTTTTTTTTTTTTTTTTTTTTTTTTTTTTTTTTTTTTTTTTTTTTTTTTTTTTTTTTTTTTTTTTTTTTTTTTTTTTTTTTTTAGTGTCCTCGGTGTTTGTCTCCATCTTCCTTACATAGATTACCTGACTTGCCCTGGAAGCAGCACTCTTGCTCATCTTGCCACTTCCTCTATTCCCTCATCATCATACGGTTCCCATGGACCGTAGATGAGGAGGAGCCTTAGTGAATATGGGACAGGAAGAAAGGAAATGTGGGTACCAACACAAGGCTTGCTAATACAGAATTTCTACTTATTAACAATAAATCAATTATAAAAATCATTATTAAAGTTAAAAAAAACTGTTAGAGGAAAATGTCCTTGACAGGAGATCTATTTGACTCAATATATTCAAGGAAAGAATAACTGAACCTGATCATGGATCATTAAATATTTCAGTTTCCCAAACTCAAAGATATAAAAAAGTAGGCAGAGGGGGAATGTATTAGTTAGGGTTCTCTAGAATATCAAAACTGTTAGAATGAATTGCAGTAAAAGGATATTTATTGTATTAGCTCATGGTAGTCCCATAATAACAGTCTGAAGGCTATAGATTCAATGAACCAGAGCAGCTCAATCCATGTAGCTGGATGCCTCAGCAGTTCCAATCCAGCACTGAAAGCCTCAAAGCTTCCTAGAGGCCCTTGGTCTTCAGTCTAGGCTGGAAGGCTGAGGAAACTTTGTTCTAATGCCAAGGAAGGATAGCTGAGCAATATGGATATATGTTCAAGTCATAACCAGCACTAGCTGCCAGGCAGGAGGAAGGAAGAGAGAGAGAAATTTTCTCCCCCTCAAGCTTCTTTATATCCTGTCCCCTATTGAGAAGGTCACCCACTCTGTGGGAAGGGCTCACTATGGAGGAGGGACCTCCACCTTTATTTAATTCCTCCTATAAGCAACCTCAGGGAGCCACCAAAGATTACTGTGGATTAATAAACAGGTCAAGTTGACAACAAAACCTAACCATCACAGGGAAAAAAGCAAAAATTACTAACATGGGCTTAGAGTCAGTGTCAAACATTTAGTACTAAAACAAAGGAAAGAAATACTGAAAGAACTAATGAAAGAAAAAAAAAGTCCAGAATTACTATTTAAGAGTGAAGGAATAGATCAAAGAATTCAGAGACTCTATACATGATTACCCTTTTATTATATATATATATATATATAAAATTGTACAGTTGATGTCATGACACCACTTAGGCAGCACTGCAGAACATTAAGTGGGAATGGAACATAGCTAATAATAACCCATCTCAAGGGGAAAACGAGAAAAATCCTTAGAAATATAGAGGAATGTACAACTTCAAGTCAGAAACCATGAAAGCCATTGGACAGTAAAATGGCATCAATAAATTGGTAAAAACAAAAACAATGCTTAACTACATTCATATAATTTTATGTCCGTTAAAATACAAATTTTAAAAATATTGAAATAAGAAAAACAGAATATATCATGAAAAATTCAAAAAGGAGTTGAAATAACTGTATTAATTTGATCACTATATGCATTGAAGCATGCTTTTATTAGATAAAAAGATTATATCAGAATGACAGAGCTGTGCATTATCATGACAATATATAAATTACAGCTACTCAAGCATAAGTGTTAAGTGTTAACCAGAGGCTAGAAGCTAGGCATTGTAGAACAAACATGTAGAGGAAGATTCAGGAGTTCTGTGAGTTCAATGCCAGTCACTATATGACACTGTCAAAAAATCAATAATTATTGATATAAATGACTGGTACAAAGTCTTAGGTTCAATCTAGAATACTAGAAAAGTAAGACCAAAAAAAAAAAAAAAAACAGAATCATAGGAACTGATAGTCAAATATAGTTATATAGTTTATTCAGCCTAGATTGAATTTTACAACCACCCAGTTAAAGCCAGATGGTCATTTGTTTGCAGTGGCAAGAGACTCTGGCATGCCCATACACATGAAATAATTGTAAAAAAAATGAGTTCATTCCTTAGATACTCCAATCTCAATGGTGGACAAATTTACTAGAAAAAAAATCATGAAATGTATACACAACATGACTGTCTTAGCCACACGTCACTGGGATGAATCTTCAAACCAAGCACAATTTGGGGCAGGAAACTATTTATTGAAACTACATATTGAGGGGAAGTTCAAAAACAGCTAAAGAGGCTGGCCTTCTTTCACAGGTCTGAGCAGAGAGAAAAACCCATCACCTACACCACACACATAGAACAGGGAACAGGCAGGAGGGCAAGAAGAGAATTTCTTCTCCTTTTTATAGGCTTCGGGTGGGGTCTTGCAATCCTATCCCAGACTTAATGGCTTCCTGAGTCTCTGGAATTTCCTTCCTTCATGGCCCAGACAGGAAAGGATGTTTACTTTCAGCTTCTTTGAGCTTCTTTACATCCTGCTCCTTGCTTAGAGGCTGCCTTCCTGAAAACATCCTCAGAGACCCACCCAAGATAATTAAAACGATCAAGTTGACAGCAAACCCTAACCATCACAACGACCAATTAGAATAAATTGTAAAGTGAAGCCCAACCTGAGAAGGGCTGGTATCCAATGTAATAGAACCCTTGATAACAATGTCTAGTTTGTGACCAACAGATGAAAGGAATCAAAAAGGAATAGAAAGTGGGGTTGTGGATACCAAGAGAGAGGCTAAGGCTGGATGACTGTCCTGACTTTTAGGCAAGCTTGGAATACATGATGTGTTCTAGGCAAGAATGGTAGCAAAGCTTTCCTGTGGCAACCCACCTGCTGAGGTCCTGAGACTAGCTGGGGTATCATGGAACACAAAATGCTCTGCAAATCTGCAAGAGAGGCCCTCAGTCACCAACAAGAGACTTCCACCAGAACCCTCTTGAGCACATCGACTACACTTGGCATCATGAGTCATGGGTGCTATCTTTCCAAGAATCATCACCCTCCAGTTCTAACACACCCATGATAAGTATTCTCACCCTGAAGAACAATTTATGAATTGCTCTGCTGAAGTTGCCCACCATAACTCACATCATTACTTCCAGCCTCAGCTTCCCTAGTGGATAGTAGTTGGGTTTAATAGCTTGGACATCTCACCATAATTTCCCTTGATGCTCATGAGTCACTGCCTCTGAGAAGATACCTACAACCACAGAACAGTATTTCCCGTCTCTCACTGTGCTCAATGATTTCTTCTCTATAGATGGTATTTCCAGAAAAAAAAAAAAAAACTCCTGACAAACTTCCTTCACGACAATATGTCTGTGTTTCCTAAAGCCTACGAGCCAGTCTGTCACTGTGAGGTGGGCTCTTTTCTTATTTACAATACGCAGTATTATAGTGTCTTCTCCAGTCTGTGGGCAAAAATTCATTCATTTCAAGCATGCAGACCTTATCATGATAATGCACTGAATAACTTCCAACATTTTTAGAGTATCATCTTACTTTTACATATCTGAAAATGTTTGACAGCTTTCTGTGCATAAGCTCTTATCACACTAATAACTTCAGAACTAGCTGTTTCTTGGATCCTGTATTTATTCCTCATCAATTTTTTTCATATCATTTCTTATAAATTTCCTGAACACATTTCCCCTTCATTTTAAAGTTCAGTCACACCTAAAAGCTGTTGAAAGTGTATGTTATATTTTTGTGATACTTTTGAAATCTAAAATATCATTTGTTCAAATCTGACAATTGCTTTCCTTGTTTATGACAATGCTAAAGTGAAATAATCTCTTCCTTCTAAGCTCTTTCCACATCCTAAACTCATTTATCATTTTGGTCACATTCTGGTCAGGCAGTACAGCACTGTCCGGAATCACTTTTACTTTCAATGGTACAGCACTATGTTTCTGCTGATGGATTTACCCATTCAATATAAAAACAATACATACTATGTGTATATAACATGGCCAAAGCCATGCCATAAATCATTTGACCATTTGTTATTTACATTTTTACAGTGTTTAGTTAGCCAAAATTTATAATCTCATCTGTTTATGTTTATATACTTGTCTTTCTGTCTTTTATGTGTATATATCACAATTTTTAATGAAATCTAACCTATTATTTAAAAACTATCATAGGTTGTGGATGTAGTGCACTATTTACCTAGTACAAACTATTTACCTAGTACAAACAAGGTCCTGCTAGACAACAACAATGACAAAAATTCATAGTCGAAAATAGCAAATGTATGAAAAAGTAATGAAAATATCATATATTTATTTAATTATACATCAATTACTAAGACTATATAAATAGAGAAGTGACAGGTATAATAGCAGACAAAATATTTTATAGAATTTTTAATCTAGGGAAATGAGACAGACAGTAACCATAATAAATAACTAAATAATATTTGGTATGGGTGGCAACATCTTTGGTATAAAGGGTCAGGTTTTAAATATTCTTTCCACCACTTTTGCTGGTTAAGGGACCCCTGTCATAGCTTCTCAAACCACAGCTATAGCTGTGAAGCAGCCTCAGTAGATGGCCCACGCTGGAGACAGCTCAGTGATGGATAACTTGCCTTGCATGCACACTGCCCTGGGTTTGATTAATAAATTTATAAATAAATAAATAAATAAATAGAAACAACAAATGTGAATAAAGAAATGGCAGTATGCAAGTAATTTTTGTACATAGACTATGAAGATGAGGGATGTGCTGTACAGGTTTAGATAGGATGGTGAAGAAGTGTTATTATTATGGCCTTGTTTGATCATGGGTTTAAAGTAAATAGGGAATACACCACTCAGTGACCAAGACTGAAAACAAAGATACCTGTGACTTACTAATTGTTGATGAACCTGAAACTGACCTAGATTTAGATTTTGTGTTTGTTGTTTATAGCATTGTTTTTCCCCCCTGTTGAAAACTAGTGCCTATTTTGTGTTTTCCAAACCTGAGTAACACAGGCCAATAAATATTCAGGTATCATTAAAGCATACTTCTACATCAACAGTAAGGAACTGGAGAAAATATGTTAGGGAATGTGGAAATTAAATGTTAGAAATAAATTAAATAGCTCATGATTGTGTCCAACTTATAGGGTTTTTAAGGTTTAAATGATAAAGTGTCAGTTTCATAAATGAATTCATGTTAGTCATTGAATAATGACATTACTTCCAAGTGTTACTAATAATTTCTCAAAAGGCAAACTATGGTTAGGGTAAAGATATTAATTTTATTAAAGAAACAACAAAGCTCTAAAGTTTTCTTTTCTATCAAGATTTCCAGTAGTTTATTATAATACATTCATCATTTATAATTTTGATATATAATACTGTGTGAAAATGTCCCCTAGGATTTTTACCAGTTCAATTTTAAGAGGAAAAAATAGTTGTACATAATATAATGCATATAATTTAATACAATACCTACAGATACTCTTATTTATGTTCTTTAGGGTATTTGTTAATTGATTTGTTTATTTGCTTTGGCAGAGTCTCTAGCCCAGGAATTCTCTAGGTAGAGGAAAATTACCTTGAATTTCTGGCCCTTCTGAACCAGTTCTATAGTACTGTGAATAAAAACTTGTGTCTTCTTGTGATGTTTAAATTTTGTACTCAACATGACCTATTTAGTAATCTTGAGTGGTCTCTGATGTTGTTCACAAGAAGTCAGCTCTCTCAGTAGAGGGCAGGATGTAAGAAAACTCTGTGGAGCTAGAAATAAACATCCTTTCCTAGGAGGGCAGTGCAGGAAGGAAATTCCAGAGTCTTGGGGAATCAGTAAGGCTGGGAAAGAGTTTCAAGGCCCCACCTGAAGGACATATAAATGAAGGGGGGAAACTCTTTCTTTTCCCCTGCTCATTTTGTTGGTGTGTGTATGGTATTGGTGATGGGTTTTTCTCTCTCTACTTGGACTGTGAAAGGCAGCCAGGTTGCTTCTTTCACCATGATGGAATTTCATCTGGAACTGAAGCTTCAATAAATCCTTTCCTTCCATAAACTGTGCCTTATTTGCAGGCTCATATCAGTGGTGTGTCACTGATATGACAGTTTTGGTAACAGGAGAGAGGTGATATTGCTTATACGAATCTGATTGTCTGGATTTTGGTCTTCTGGAACTTGTGTGCTGAAGGAATGGACATAGATGTTGTACCTGTAACTGCAGATGCCTTCCATAATGGTAAGCCATGTTTTATGGGCTATTCTGATAAGAATTTGAAAATACTATGTGCAAAGAGAATTGCATTTGGAGGCTTGGTTTATCAACTTCCTAAGGGGAAGGAGAAACTGCAGAGAACATTATTAGAATTGTGTTCCTGGAATAAAGATGGATGCTTTCTTCTGCCCATGCCCAGAGAGTTTGATCAAAGTTGAATTTATATAATGGACTGATGTGTTTGACTAATGGTATGGAACTGATAATTTAAGTTTTAAGGTTGGAAAAAAACTCAAAGCAAGTCTTAGTTACTGGCACAGAGATTTGCTTTAGTTACTGAAGCTGCTATTGTTAAAACATTAACAATCCTAAGGAAGATGGGCAGAACTGTTTTACATTGAAACAATGGAAAGGATGCCAGATGTGTTTCCACTCAGGAAGGACTGAGTGACAGACTGTGCAAACTCTTTTGGATGGATATAGCTGACAGGAAGGGATCTGCTGTTCTATGTTTATTTTGTCCTTGAATTAACAACATGGTTGTGTCCTGCATACCTGCTGTTGCTTTGGGAAGCATGAGAAATGCATGTATGGACTGGGTCATAAAGTGTACATGGTTCCATGAGCCACTGCATGGACCAGGGTGTGAAGTCCCTGATAGGCCACTCAAGCCACTGGAAGATTGATCATGGTTTGCAATGGAGACCTGAAGATATTTTCTATATCACAGGTCTGTGCAAGTATAAGGTAGCATACCAATGAAAAAGATAATGGCTTGTTAGTCATGTTTATAAACTAGGTATTATTATTATCAGCATTTTAGTTGTATGGAAATTTCATTTTTCACTTTAATTTTAAAATTAGATAAATGAGATTGCTTAAACTGACATTGTGTTAACATTTAATTACAGAAATTAAAAAAAGATATTTTGCTGATACATTGCAAGTAAGAAAATGATGAAGTGTAACAGAAACTACTAATTTTAACATTGTAAATATTTTAGATAGCTCTACCAAAGAAGATACCTTCCATCCCCTTGTCTTTTGCACAGAAAGCAGGTTGTGACACAAAGGGAAGAGGCAGCATCATACTGTACACTTTGAAGCCAGCAAACTTATTAGGGATGTTTCTTTGCTAGATTGTCTTCTTCTTTTTTCTTTTCTTTCTCTCTTTCTTTCTTTCTTTTTTGCAAAACTGATGTAATCTATATAAATATGTGCACTATAAAACCCTAAAGAAATTTATTGTTTTAAATGTTACTGGGGATTCCTACAATTTTATACTATCTTTCTCCCCACTCCTACTTTCTTTAATGAGCCATTAGGGAAACATTTTTCATAACGTTTTATACAGTCAATATTTATGGGTATGCAAATACCCTATAGCTAATTAACATTTACATGTCTCCTTTCAGTCTTGCTCCATCCTGTCACAGTATTACCTCCTATATATAAATAAAAGTACACAACACAATGTCACTATGGGTGGAATAAAACAGACAGGACATTTATAAAGTACCTATTTGATGCTTTTAGTTCAGGTATGATATCGATAATTATTGATGAATTGTTTTAGAGAGGGTGTGTCAGATTTTCATTGCTCAGACAAAATGCCTGGCCAGAAAGAACTTTAAGAAGTAAAGGAATTATTTTCAGCTAATAATTTCACGAGGAAGTCTATCATGGTGGGAAAGAATGGCAGAAGCAGAGAGCTGCCATCACATCAGCAAGGAGGAAGTAGAGTGTGGGAATACAAAGTGGTGCTGGACTATGATACCTCAGCATGCTGGAATATGACTACTAAAACAGTGAAAGTTGTCCTAAGGCATCCAGATTTAAAGTACTCTTCAACGACATCATTGACTTCTCAGTTGCTCCCATATATGTACTTGTCCATAGGTTTCTATTCTAAAGGTGACCTTATTGTACACTGTTCCATTTGCTTCCCATCCATTAAGATAAAGGAACATTTTTTTCACTGTATTCTACCTCTTTTTGAGATCCTAGTTGTCAATACCAAAATCATCTGATTAATAATCATCTAATTAATAGCCAGAATTTACTTAATTTAGTTAAGCCTAATTCCCATATCTAAATATAAGTGCAGTTTTCATTGGCAGGCACACAATCAGCTTGTGAGGAAGTGGTGTGACTGAGAAAACATGGACAAGAATTAAAATCAATAATTCCATAATTCAGTTAACTTTAAGGAGTAGTTTGTTCAACAAGAATTAAAGACAAGGATTCAATAATGCAGTGAGCATAATAAGGGAGAAAAAAGTTAGAGGATGGGGTTAGAGATAATTATGTCATGAGTTTATACAAACCAAGTAGACTCTATAGCTACTGTGGTAGTTTTAATGTGACAGTTTAAAGGTTTGGGTCCATAGAGTCAGTCATTTTTGATTAAACTTCCTTCCTGAGCCCCCATCAGGCAAATCTTTGCTAGAAGTGACATATCACTGGGGGTGGATCTGAGTCCAGCCTGCTAGGTATGTTGAGAGCAGTTTGAGTTCTGGTGGTTAGCACCTGCCACATTTGGTGATTCATTGTTGTTGATTTTTGATTTTATAGAAAAATTATTTATTTGCAAGCAGGAAGAGAGACAGACAGAGAGAGACAGAGAAACAGAGAGAATGGATGTGGCAGGAATTCTAGCCAACACAAATGAATTCTAGATGTATGCACCACTCTGTAAATCTGTTTTATCTGGGCACTGGGGAATTAAGCCAAGGTTATTTGCAGGTAAGAGCCTTAAACACTGAGAAATCTCTCCAGCCCAATTTTTGATTTTTTTTTTGAGGTAGGATTTCTCTCTAGCCAAGGCTGACCTGGAACTTACACTGTAGTCCCAGATTGGCCATGAATGCAGTGATTCTCTTACCTCTGCCTCCAGAGTGGAACACAACCACATAGGCTGCTTTTGGTGTTGGATGGCTGTTTGGTGGTTTCTCTCTGCTTGGATCTATGAAAGGGAGCCTGCATCTCCCATCATTGATGGTATTTCCCCTGGATCTACAAGCCTGAAATAAATCCTTTCTTCCCATAAACTATGTCTGGTTAGATGTTTGTCTAGGCAATGAGGAGCTGACTACAATGCCTAGTAATTTAGAAGGCATGTGTAATTACATGTCTAACTTGTTCGCCTCTAGAATTTCCTAGAGTAAAAATAAATAAAAATTATCAAAAATAATTTTCATCTTAGAGTTACTAATTTTCTACTATTTTTGGAATCCTTGCTGAAAATAAAGTGACATAAACATATTTTATGAAAAGCTCTTTATCACCCATCTCTATGTAACTATCTGTCCCAATTCAATTTGTAACAATTCAAGAACCAAAATTCATATCCATTTCTGTTTCAAGACCAATCTCTGCATTTAACCACTATTTAACAGTGGTAGTTTTTATAGGAAATGCTGAACTGCTATATGAATGTTCATAAAGTTTGCAAGAGTATGAAGGCTCCTCCTGCAAAAGTGATTAGAGTTATTGAAGCTCCCCAAAGAACAGAATTAACTGTGGCTTGTTGGACCCATGAATAAATTAGTTTCATTTTTCAATTTTTTTCTGTTGTTCTCTGTGGTTTAACAAACAGCCTGATATTTATCTAAATGAAATAAAATACATTTTTGACTTAGAACAAGAATTCTTATAAAGTATCAGTGTAACCTTGATATTGTCATTTGCTGTGACCTACAATTAATTCAATGAACTGTTCAGTTATTTGGTGTTGTGGACAATCTCTGCTTGTCAATTTGGCAGGATTAAGACTCCCTATGTGTTATGCTCCACCTTCTTGTTGTTGTGACAAAGAATCCAACCCAAAAGTAGCTTGTGGAGAAAAGGTTTTATTTTGGTTTACAGACTCTAGGGGGAGCTCCATGATGGCAGGAAAATGATGGCATGCGTAGAGGATGGACATCACCTCCTGGCCAACATCAGGTGGACAACAGCAACAGGAGGGTGTGTCAAACACTGGCAAGGGGAAGCTGACTATATTGTCCATAAGCCTGCCCCCAACAAAACAGCTCCCATATGTTTCCAGTACCCAAACTGCCATCAGCTGGAGATTGCTCATTCAGTATCACTGCCCAGCCACCCGCGGAGGACAGTGATCATATAAATACACACACACACCACTTGTAGGTTGATGAAGGTGTGCTGTTTATTGTGGGGAACGAGGCAGTATATATAGAGCTTCCTGGCCAATCAGGGAGCTAATGGTAAGAACCTGTGGTCATGATGTGCAAATAGTCTGATCAGGACTACCTCCTGAAACTCATTAAGCCAAGCCCCT
>PVHP010046606.1:0-13211 GCA_004024765.1 Zapus hudsonius | reverse complement strand
AGAGAGAGAGGAGCAAAGGGAGGGAGGCAGGAAGGGAAGAAAGTTTGTTAACATGGAGCACGCAGCGGGCACTTGTACCCAAGCCTGCGGCTGCCTGCATTGGTGAGCCCTGGTTCAGTGAGCCATCCTGTCCCAAAATACCCGGTGGAAAATGGCTGTGACAGACACCCACAGTTGACCTTCTAGCCTCAACACTCACACACTCGTGTGCGCACGCGTGCCACACACACACACACACACACACACACTGACATCAAGCAGGCACACTTGAACTGCTTTATGAATTCACGCAGCACCCGCACTTGCTCAGCCTCTAGCCAGAGCCTGCTCAGTGAAGGTGACATCGCACGTGTACAGAGGGGTACAGCCCGTGCCCTGTCCCTTCCACTCTAAGGGAAAGATGCTAATGTCAGGGAGGGAGCTGGCCAGGAGGAAGAGGAAGGTGGGGAGAAGACAAGATGGGGTCACTGCTATAGTCATCCGGGAGCCTGCCCAGATTCAAGAGGAGTGGCCGAGAGGAAGGTCAAGGATGGGCCCTGCTCAATGCTGCAGTGGAGCTCCAGGGAGACCTGGCCGCCACGTGGCCCAAGGATCTTGTCAGGGCCCTGCAGTGTGGGGTGTGGGCCAGGCTCCCCTTTGCCCAGAGAAGCAAACTTGGGTCTTCTGCTTCCTCAGGTGGGTCCTCCACACACGCAGTCAAGGCCGGGTGGAGAGGGCTGAAGGAACGGCAGCAGGGTACAGTGAGGCCTCTCCATGGATCTGGGGATCTGTGTCAGGCGCTTTGTCCTCGGCGCCACTTCCCTCCCTGGCCTGACAGCAACAAGTCAAGGGAAGAAAGAGTTATCTTGATTCACAGCCGGTAGGATAGAACATGAGCACGTGTGTGACTTTGAACGCACTGAAGCCATATTAAGAACAAGTAGAGCAGGGCTGGGGAGATGGCTCAGTGGGTAAAGGCACTTGCTTGAAAAGCCTGACAACCTGGGTTTGATTCCCCAGTACCCACATAAAGCCAGATGCACAAGGTGGCGCATGCGCTTGGAGTTTGTTTGCAGTGGCTGGAGGCTCTGGAGAGCCCCTCCCTGTCCCTCTCTTTCTCCCCTTGCAACAAATATAAACAATTTTAAAATATTTTTTAATTGTCCATAATGAGTTACATTATTTAATGGGAAAACGATGAGTTGTTATCCCCAGTTCCCCAATGCCCTTCTTCTCCATCCCCAATCAGCTGGAAATCCTCCTCCGTGGGCCCTTGGGATCAGTCTCTGTGGTAGGGGAGCATGGATCTCCTAGTACTCAGCCCGGTCTTCCTGGCCCAAGTGAGTTGTTACTGATGTGTGCCATGCCTCTGGATAGTCTCCTCCACCACGGCTCTCACAGTCTTTCCACCCCCTCTTCCGCTCAGTTCCCTGAGTCGTGGTGGGTGAGTATTGAGGCTGCTTTAAAGTTGTGAGCTTAGGGGTCTTTGTGTCGAAAATCGTTGGTTTCTGTCAACCTGCCTTATCCTGTGTTGATTGAATGGCTGTGGCTGTGGGTCCCTGTTCATCCCATCATTCTCTGTGGGGCTCCATATGGCTCCTCCACAATATGACTGTGGTGGCTCCTCTCTTGCCAGGATCTCAGCTATCAGCCTATGGTCGGTTGGTAGGGTTAGATGGGCCACAGCTCTCTCGCTGCATCCTGAAAAATACAAACACAATCTCCATCAGAGAGTGAGATCAGTATAGGTTAACAGATATACACAATTCTGGATTACCTAGATTCTATTTTTAGTAGCCTCTCCATCAATCGCTCCCATAGTGCATCTTTTCTCGGAAGCCCAAGAGTTCAGGATCTGGTGTCTATCGCCCTGAATCCCCAGTTCCAGTCAAGGGCTCCCCCTCACTAAGTAGAATATTTGGCCGAATTTAAAAGCTGTTGATTGTCTCCCCCAGGCCAAGGCTCCTCCATTGTACAAGTGCTCCTTTCTTGATTCGTTGTTCTCTCCCAGTAGGAGTTGTGGTTAGCCTACTCACAGCAGCAGTCTGTGTTTCATGCCAGTGGTCTCTGTTTGCTCCAGCTGTCGTTGACCAGCTTCCCTGGCAGCTTATGCAGTAAAATATATATTTTTTTTGGTTTTTTTTTTGAGGTAGAGTCTCGCTCTAGTCCAGGCTGACCTGGAATTCACTATGTAGTCTCAGGGTGGCCTTGAACTCACGGCAATCCTCCTACCTCTGCCTCCCGAGTGCTGGGATTAAAGGCGTGCGCCACCACGCCCAGCTAGTAAAATATTTTTTAAAAGAAAAAAGTAGAACTGGAGAGGTGTCTTGGTGGGTAAAGCACTCACTACTCAAGCTGGCGTCCCAGAGTTCAATTCCCAGACCCCCATAAAAAGCCAGGAGCTGTGGATGGAGGGCGTCCCCAACGCAGCACGCTGGCTACAAGGAGACTGAAGGCTGCTGGGAGGTGGACACAGGAGAATCCCAGGAAGCTCAAGGTGAGCCCAGCAAAGAACAGTGAGATGGACAAACGAGGACCAACCTGGAAGGGGTCCTCTGACCTCCACACATGCACCACGGCGCGCACACACTATTGTTTAAAAAGAAAAGAAAGCCAGGGAAGGGAAGGCGTGGTCGTCCGCGGCAGCAGAACGTGAGGCTGAGGCTCATCGAAGGAATCAGACAGACCAACTGGACCCAGGGGTGGGAAAGATCCACACCCAGTACCTGCTTCTGCCAGCCACGCCTCACCTCCTGAAAGTTCCACAGCCTTCCAGAAGGCTGTTCCATTCCAGCTGGGAGCCTGTGGGGGATATTTCAGATTCAAACCAGAACAGTCTCCCAAAATGCGTGTGGAAGTCCAGTTCCTCGGAACCTCAAAATGACCTTATTTGGAAGCAAGGTCATTGCAGAATTAGTTCAAGGCAATCAGGATGGAGTGGGGCCTGGCCTGGTCCCATATGGCAGGTCTTTATGAGAAGGAAAAGTTGGACCCGGTCACCTGAAGAAGGTGGAGATGCGAGTGACACTTTGACACGATGGTCAGCGGCCACCTGAGGCTGGAGAGGCACCAAGCAGAACCCTGTGCCTCTCGGAAGGAGCCAGCCCTGCTGGCCATGCCTGACCTCACTGTCTGCTCTCAGAGCTGGAGACATGCCTTCCTGCTGCTCAAGACACCCACGCAGAGGCTCTTGATGACAATGGCCTCTCAATGAGTGTCTCTCCACCACCGCCCTTGCTCCCTCCCCAGGGTTGAGGCCTTTGTCGCTAACACTCAGAGGACACACCCCAACCCCACCGGGCCTGGATCCCTTCAGGGTGCCCCTCCCAGTCATCGCTCAGGCCCTTGAGCTTCGTGACAGGCTGGTGAGCAGCCAAGTAGCATTTGGGTCCAAAGAACTGGAGGCAGGGTCAGCAGCCACGGTGGGTCCAGGGAATGGCCCACTCCTGGGCTAGAGCAGACCCTACTTTGAAAGACAAAACAACCTAGAACGCGAGTTATGTGTGCGATTTAATAAAAAGCAGGAGAAAAAGGAGTGGCTAGAGGGACGGCTCATTGGTCAAAGGTGCTTGTTTACAAAGCCTGCCAGTCTGGGTTTGAGTCCCCAGTACCCACGTAAATAAATAAATATTTATTAAGTATAAATAAATATTTATATATTTGGTTTTTAAAGGTAGGGTCTCGCTCTAGCCCAGGCTGACCCAGAATTCACTATGTAGTCTCAGGTGGCCTTGAACTTGTGGTGATCCTCCTACCTCTGCCTCCCGAGTGCTGGGACTGAAGGCGTGCGCCTCCACGCCTGCTAAAAGCTTTTGAAGGAAAAGGAAAAGAGCCAGCAGGTGCAGGGCTCAGGCAAGAGGCTGAGATAGGAAGATCACTGTGAGTCTGAGGCCAGCCTGGGCTACAGAGTGAGTTCCAGGTCAGCCCCGGATAAAGTGGGATTCTGCCTCAAAAAAAGAAGAAAGAGGGGCTGGAGAGATGGCTTAGCGGTTAGGCGTTTTCCTGCAAAACAGAGTTTGGTTCCCCAGGGCCCATGTAAAGCCAGATGCAGCAGGATCAGGCACACATATCTGGAGTTCATTTACAGTGGCTGGAGGACCTGGCAGCAGGCCCCATTCTCTGTGTGTCTGCTTCTCTCTCCCTCAAATAAATAATGAATAAAATAAAGGCCGGGCGTGGTGGCGCACGCCTTTAATCCCAGCACTCGGGAGGCAGAGGAAGGAGGATCACCATGAGTTCAATGCCACCCTGAGACTACAGAGTGAATTCCAGGTCAGCCTGGGCTAGAGTGAGACCCTACCTCGAAAAACCAAAATAATAATAATAATAAATAAATAAAATATTTTGAAAAAGAAGAAGAAAGGAAGGAAGGAAGGAAGGAAGAAAGGAAGGAAGGAAAGGGGGCTGGAGGATGGCTCAGTGGTTAGCAGTGCTGCACAAAGCAGACAACCAGAGTTCAGATCCCCAGAACCCACGTAAAGCCTGACACAAACAACATCTGCAACTGTAATCTCAGCATATCCACAGGCAAGGTGGGAGGGGACCCACATCCCGAGATGGTCTTCTGACCGCCATGCGCATCTGTGTCATGTGTACCCCCCAGCCCCCTCACACAGACAAAAACATGAATAAGTAAATCGATAAATTGAAAAAGGAAAAAGAGGAGCTGGAGAGATGGCTCAGTGGTTAAGGCACTTGCCTGCAAAGCCTAAAGACCCGAGTTTGATTACCCAGCACCCACAGAAAGCCAGATACACAAAATGGCACATGCGTGTCGAGTTCGAGTTTGCAGCAGCTGGAGGCCCTGCCACTCCCATTCTCTCCCCCTGTCTCTCTTCAGTCTCTCTGCTTGCAAATAAATAAATATTTTTTAAAAAGAAGAAAAAGAAAAAAAAATCTTAGTGTATACTCTACCCCCACCCCCACCCAGGCAGGTTCTCACTGTAGCCCAGGCTGACAAGGCTGGCCTGGAACATACTCTGTAGCCCAGGCTGGCCTCCAACTCACTGTGACCCTCCTACCACTACCTCCCAAGTGCTGGGGTTAAAGGTGCGCAATGACACCCGGCCGTTTAGTACAGTTTAACCCAAACACTTTGCATCCAAAATATTGTCTCAACCATGCAAAGTGACATCTGAGGTCCTTCCTCATCCCTGGTTCATTCTGGGTCTACACACTGACCCAAGTGCAGCCAGACCAGCCACCCTGCCCAGCTGGGACAAGTTCCTCTCAGTCCCCATATTCACACCCAGCTAAGAGCTCCACCGTGGACAGTCGCAAATGACTGGCCACATGGACGAGCCTGGTCTCTGGCATGGGGGCAGGGTATGGGGGGGAGCTGGTCCAGCTGCAGGGCAGGATCTTGTTCAGGCAGCTGGGTGCAGGGGAGGGAGCTGCTCTGTCCCTGTCTGAGGGCCTCCTCCCCACCCTAAGCCCTGCCCAGCAGGCCCCAGGAACAAAGGGCTGAGTCAGCTTGTGGCAGACAAGGGCTCCCTCGTCTGTGATAGATGGGGTGGGTTTTCCATGCAGCCTTCCAGCCAGCGGCCCAGCATGGCTTGGCCACCTAGGTGGGGTAAGGGTCGTGCCAGGCTCTGTTGCCAGGCCGAGGCGTCTACTGATGCCCCTGGCCTGGGTGGGACTCTAGGCGCCAGCAGCCAGGGGAGGAAGACTCACATTTTCCTATGAGAAGCTGGCCCAGCTGATAAGAGAAGCCATAGGCCATCCTGCTCCTGCTCTTCGAACAGTGGACAGGGGCAAGTGTCCAGGGGAGGCCCCAGCATTGCCAGCGCATAGGCCAGGGGCTCCTTACTCTGTTCTGGCCATCTGTCTCTTTGTCCTTCCACCCTGGCAAATGCTAGGAAGGGCTGCCTGGAGGGAAGGAGAGAAGGAGAGAAGGAGGGAGGGAGGAAGTAACTGGCTCCTTGCCAGGAAAAGAACCTGCCCGTCCCCACATTCCATCATAAGTGCTACAGTGCGGAGCCCACGGTGTCTCTCCCACTGGCTGGAACTGGACAATGGCGGACACGAAGCCTGGGTCTTGAGCCCTTCAGGTCCTCCAAATACCAGGATGTGAGGCCTGGACGGGTGAAACATGCCCACAGGAAGGACATGAACAGTGTGTCTGTGAGCAACGACCCAGGCCAGATCCACTGGTTCAAATCCCAGCTCCGTCCAGCAATGGCCTCGGGCAAGTCACCCATCTACTCTGTACTTCTGCTCATAAAACAGCCCTTAGGCGTGTGGCGCACGCCTTTAATCCCAGCACTGGGGAGGCAGGGGTGGGAGGATCGCCATGAGTCCAAGGCCACCCTGAGACTACATAGTGAATTCCAGGTCAGCCTGGGCTAGAGCGAGACCCTACCTCGAAAAACCAGCCCTGAGGGTGGGCAAGGGCAAGGAGGGGAGGAGGAGCAGGAGTCCCATACCCATGCTTCCTGGCCAGACCTGCACTCAGGCCAAGCTGGGGACCCTTGCACAGATGAGGTCCCCAAGAATGACGCCCCGGAGACCGAGGCCATCTTGCGGTCCAGCAATGTGCTGGGATGGACCTGCAGCCCAGGGGCTCCTTTGGAAGTTAGGATTGTGTTTTTAAGGTTTTTGTTGTCGATTGTTTTGAGGAGGGGCGGGGCTCAAACCCAGAGCCTGTGACATGCCAGGCAAACGCCACTGAACTCACCCCAGCCCCTTCCGAGTCTAATTTTAGGAGCAGGATGTGTGCTGGTCCTTGGATAATTAAGTGTTAGTTGAGGGAAATAAAGTAAGCAAGCCTGACAAGGGACGCTGGCCGGCCCGGCTTCCTGCTGGGAGGAAGTTGGGATTGAGGTCAATAGCAAGAGCCCAGGACCCCACTCCGGGTTCACACACCAACCCACCTTTAGGAAAGGCTGGTGGCTCCATG
Organism: Zapus hudsonius; assembly: GCA_004024765.1. Taxonomy (NCBI): domain Eukaryota; kingdom Metazoa; phylum Chordata; class Mammalia; order Rodentia; family Dipodidae; genus Zapus; species Zapus hudsonius. The sequence goes on along the minus strand of PVHP010046606.1, from coordinate 6,334 downwards.
GGTCCCGGTGGTATGCATGCCACAGGCTTGGGTGTGATGGCCTGGGGATCCCAGGATTCTGGGGGGCGGGTAATGTGAACCCGGGAGGACATTCAAGAGGACCTCAGCAAGTCAGCAGGACTCCCTGCAAATGGCCAGCGATGACTACCAGACCTCTGTCCCATGTGGTCATTAGCAACGGCTGCTGAAAGCTCGGAGGGAGGGGCGGCACTTCCAGAACCTTCTCTGACACCACCAAGCCAAGCCAGCTTTGACACAAGTGAAATACTGCACCCTGTGGGGGCTTCTCCCCAACCCTCTCCTCCTACCCTAGGGACACTGGAAAGACAAATAAACGCTGAAGGCTGGGTGCTGGGGGGACCCTCTTCCCCCACACCCAAATGAGACTCTCCCATCAAGCTCTCCACACCATCAGGTGCTGGCCCTGGCCTTGGGCTTTCTGGGAGACATGCTCCCAGCCCCTTAAGCTAGGCGGCTCTCACTCCAAAAGCAATTCCCAGAGCAGATGTGGAGTGTGGGGGCACGGGTGTGGGTTGGTCACATACAGGCAGGCTCTAAACCCGTCTGGGAGACCCTTTCATGTCCCTCACCCCCTCCCTAAGTGACAAATGGTATGTTGGGTATTTATGAGGCTTCAAGTCACGGTCCCTCGCTTCCTCAGTTGGCAATTCAGCCCCACACATCGCTCTAGGTCTGGCAGGGCTTGGGGATGGCACCCTAGGCTGGGGAGGGAGAGCTGCAGGTGAAGTGGAGGGGCTCTCATTCTGCAGAGAGAGAGAGAGAGAGCAGGTGGGGTTGGCTGGCCTGATCCATATCTTGGAAGACCACCCAAACAGCACCCACACCAGGGAGAAAACACCAGAAGCCAAGGTACATCTGGTCTCAGGGTGGTAGGGACGAGAACTGCGCTTCCAGTTAAGACTTAGGAAGTGCTGGGCCACTTAGGAGGTGAATGGAGCCATTATGGGGTCCCTGAGAGCGCGAAGAAGAAGTTCTGCATTCTCTCTCTCTTTGCTGGCCAAGAAATACAGTGAGTGGCCTGAGAGATGCCTAAGTGGTCAAAGCACTTGCTAATCAGTGTCGGGACCTGAGTTTGGATCCCCAGATGCCAGACAGTGCTAAGAGCGTCTGTGATCCCAGCATGCAGAGAGAGGCGACCCTCCCAGAGTCCAGGAGAACAAGGAGAGACCCTGCCATTCAAATAACAAGATGGAAGGCAAGGACCAAGACCTGAGGTGCTTCTCTGCCCTCCACACACACAGGAGCGTGGCACGCGCACACACACACACACACACACACACACACACACACACACACACACACAGCGCCTCTTGCTTACTGCATTCAGTCCTTATGGGTAATATAGCAATATGGCAGCCTATGGAGACCTGTGCTCAGTTAAGCAGACCACAAGCCCAAGTCCAAGTGTGGGCAGGGCCTTGCTCCGGGGAGGAGGCATGCTCCCCACCAAGGAGCTGGGGAAGGTCATCCTGCCTCTTCCAGATTCTGGAATTATCATCTGGAAGCCTTTCCACTGACCCCCCCCCATTGTTCTGCCCCAGGTGACCCCATCACTCCTAATTCTTTTTTTTAATATTTTATTTATTTGTTTTCAAGCAGAGATACAGAGAGAGAGAAAGAGAGAGAGAGAACACCAGGGCCACCACCTTGTGGGTCTGGCTTATGTGGGTCCTGGGGAATTCAACCCGGAGCATTTGGCACTAGAGGCTTAACTGCTGAGCCATCTCTCCAGCCCCTAATTTTTTTTTTTTTCCCTGAGGTAGGGTCTCGCCCTAGCCCAGGCTGACCTGGAATTTACGATGGAGTCTCAGGGTGGCCTTGAATTCATGACAATCCTCCTACCTCTGCCTCCTGAGTGATGGGATTAAAAGCAGGCACCAGGCCCTGCTGACTCCTAATTCTTCCCTTGGGCATCTCGCAGCCCTGCTGTTGACACTGTGTGGCAAATGGGACGTCCTCTACGAGAGCCCTCCGGAGCCAGCCTGGGCCTTGCCCCACCCTTGGGTCTTGGTGACCTGAACACGTTGTCTTTCGATGTCACAGCAGAAGCTTGGCCACCAAGCTGATGCCAGGCAGCTGGAGAGGCGCCAGCAGCTCCCAGGCAGCCACAGAGCGCCAGCCTGCACCCTGACCACCTCTCGAAGGAGCAGCATGGGTACCACTGGCCCAGGAGGCCAGGACTCCCCCAGGGGCCCAGAGCTCACCCCCAAGGCTTGCCCGCTGGGACAGGAGGGTTTCTTTCCTCTGTCTCTCCTAAGAAGAGCTCTTACTGGAGGCTTTGATCTTCCATAAGCACTGGGGCTTCTGCGCCGTGTCGGCCATGACATTGACATCTGTTTATTAGTTCTGAAATAGCTGAAGTCACGTCAGACATTCCGCATGTTAGAAAAATGTCTATGAACTGTTATCATCGTTTATGTAACCCCGCGTGTTGGCAAAGGAGAGACGCAGACCACACAGGCCCAGCCCGGCCCAGCGGCACCCCAGGCAGAACGGTGTCTCAGAGTCCACCCCAGCTTCACCAGGCCAGGAGCAGCTGCTGAGGAGCTGTGGCACCTTCCAGGGCCCCTACGATCTCCCAGTGCCGGGTCCAAAGCTGCGGGGATGCTCCCCTTGTTCCCCAGAATCCCCAGTGCCCCCATCCAAAGCTTTGGGGATGGTCTTTGCTCCCTGAGCACAAAGCCTCCCAGGGGCACTGCGCTCATGGATCTCCATGGGTTGTTAAAATTTTGTTTGTATTTTTTCTAATATTTTATTTATTTACTTATTTGAGAGAGTGAGTGAGACAGAGAGAGAGAGAATGGGCACGTCATGGCCTCCAGCCACTGCAAATGAGCTCCAGATGCATGCACCACAAGCAAGCGCTCTACAAGCAAGCGCTCTACAAGCAAGCGCTCTACAAGCAAGCGCTCTACAAGCAAGTGCCTTACCCACTGAGCAATCTCCCCAGCCCTATAATTTTCATTATTTGTGCATAAGTGTTTCTGTGTGTGGAAATGCAGGTGTGTGCATGCCATCTGTATGCGTGGGCAGGTCAGAGGGCAACTTTCAGATCCATCCTTGCTGATTTCAGACAGCTTCTCGCTCTGGATTCCTGTCTGCCATCCTCTACTGTGCTCACCCCGAGCTTCCAGGAAACTCGCCTGCTTCCACCCCCCCCCCATCTTGACGTCAGTGTCACCTGGAATCATGGACGCTCGTCATAGCTTGCAGTGCTCCTATGTGGGGACAAGGACTCGAACTCAGGTACGGGAGCTCGAGTTGCCGGAGTTTACCCACTGAGCCATCTCTGAATGGCTGGCCCCTCCCTGTTGTTTGCTGTTTGCTTGTTTGATTTTGTTCGTTTTTCCCGAGGTAGGGTCTCTCTCTCTAGCCCAGGCTGACCTAGAATTCGCTGTGTAGTCTCAGGGTGGCCTTGAACTCAGGCTTCCCCAGTGCTGGGATTAAAGGTGTGTGCCACCACGCCGGCCCATCCCTGTTTTATGTTGCTTTCCATGGTGTGTGTGTGTGTGTGTGTGTGTGTGTGTGTGTGTGTGTCCCACGCACACCAGGAATTATTTCCACTGCAAATAACGAATGCCTGTACAGCTTTATGTGGGTGGCTGGGGAGTTGAATTCAGGCTGGCAGCTTTTGTAAGCAAGCACCTTACACCACTGAGCCATTGTGGGAATGGTCCTCTTGCTCACCGGTCCCTCAAGGTCTCCCGGTGCCCAGGTCCAAAGCTATGGCATTGGCTCTCTTCTCCAGCTCCCCAGCCCCTCCCTTGGTTTTGTTTGTTCTGCTTTTGTTTAGAGGTAGGGTCTTACTCTAGCCAGGCTGACCTGGAACTCACTCTGATCCCAGGCTGGCCTTGAGCAAGTGCCTGCACAGGCTGCCTGGTCTTAGACATGAGGTCCAGCTCACAGATCAGTTGTTTAACTGGTGTGCTGTCTTGGAAGCTCACTTCACTTCTCTGAGTCTGTTTGCTGACCTTCGTGTTGGAACAAATACCCAACGAGTGTTAAAATTCAAAGTGCTGACCCCAAATGTCAGAACAGCAGAGAGGAAGCTGGTGGTCTCGCCTGCTCGGCTAGGAGCAGGCGCCACTGCCAAGAGCAACCGCCCGTGCCCTTAGCGTGAAGCAGCCCTCCAGCCGTCTCTAGCTACAATTTGCTCTCAAAAGGAAAGCCATATCTGGGCCAGGAGGGACCCTAGGTCAAATCCTCGGTACCCACGTAAAATGCTGGTTGTGGTGATGCACACTTGGGGAGACAGACAGGGAGTTCCTGGAGTTCACTGACTAGATGGTCTAGCCGGCTTGGTGAGTTCTAGGACCAGTGACAGATCCTCAAAAGAATAAATTGGAGCCGGGTGTGGTGGTGCACGCCTTTAATCCCAGCACTCGGGAGGCAGAGGTAGGAGGATCGCCATGAGTTCAAGGCCACCCTGAGACTACAGAGTGAATTCCAGGTCAGCCTGGGCTAGAGTGAGACCCTACCTCGAAAAACCAAAAAATAAATAAATTTTTTTTAAAAAAAGCATAAATTGGAGCTGGGTGTGGTGGTACACATCTTTAATCCCAGCACTCAGGAAGCAGAAGTAGGAGGATCACCGTGAGTTCAAGGCCACCCTGAGACTACACAGTGAATTCCATCCATTGGAGAGTAACTGGGGAGGACACTTGACATCATCCTCCGGCCTCCACACGCATGTGATGGGAACCCACATACACGCAAACATGCACACATGTACTCACACACCACACACATGCAAAAGAAAACTCATGTCCACAAAAAAACCCAAAACAAAACAAAAACCCTTGTGCCTAGATGACTTGAGGAGCTCCATCCATCAAGGCCAGAAAGTAAATAACTTGGCTGTCAACCAACAGCCCAGGGGACAAGCCATGATTCACCATCCCAGAGTCCACCAAGAGGCAAGTGGACAAGCCATGGCCAGAAGCCAGAGGACGTGAACTCGTTCTATGAAGTCTCAAAAGAGACCAGATTAACCTATAGAGGCAGAAAGTTGGCCAGTGGTCAAGTCTGGGGACAGGAGCTAAAGTCATGAGACAAAGACAGCAGAGGTCATAGACTGTCCCAAGAACACCGGGGACAGGTGTGACACTCCACAGTCATCAGGTAAAGGTTGTGATTTATCCCATAGGAACTCCCAAGGCTGGGAGAAAATGTCTTGAAACTTCAGAACACCCAAGTAACTGAAACAGATATTAAAGCAAGTGCTTGGCCTGAAAGCTCACCATGGTCAAAGTGGAGACACCCCCTTGCCTACAATCGTGTCACACCTCCAGGAATCAGCCAAGTTCAGACACAAAAGCTGCAATGGTGGGGAGAGTCCCAGAAAGACCATAACAACTCCAGTCTCATGAAGTGCCCAGCTAGGTGAACTGAGGGTTATAGTCGGCTTTCTCATTGCTGCACAAAAAAAGAACCTGACCAAAACAGCTTGGAGAGGAATAGGTTGATTTTGGCCTACAGACTTGAGGGGACACTCCATGATGGAAGGGATAATGACGGCATGAGCAGAGGGTGGACATCACTCCTGGCCAACATCAGGTGGACAACAGCAACAGGAGAGTGTGCCCAACACTGGAAGGGGAAGCTGGTTAGAACCCCATAAGCCCGCCCCCAACAACACACCTCCAACAAAGTCCCAATATCCAAACTGCCATCAGCTAGGGATTGAGCATTCAGAACACATTCATTTGTGGAGAAAACCTGGATCTAACCATCGTAATCTGCCCCTGACCCCCACAAACTAATAATCATACATGATATAAAATGTAATGCATTCAGCTCAACTTCAAAAATCCCCACAGTTTTTCTTTTATCTGAGCCATAATACCAAAAAAATAATAATAATGGCAGAGAACATTTACACTGCAAAAGATAGCATTGGGCATGGCTAAAACAAGTTGAATCAATACAAGATTTAAAACAGACGTGGCCTCAAACAGCCCCCTCACAAAATGGGGCACCGATCTCAACAGAGAATTCACAGAGGAGGAAACACAAATGGCCTTTTCTCACCTGAGAAAGTGCTCAGCATCCTTAAGCATCAGGGAAATGCAAATCAAAACCACAACGAGGTACCACCTTACCCCTGTCAGAATGGCAATCATAAAGAAAACCAACAGCAATCGTTGCTGGCGAGGATGTGGGGGAAAAAGGAACCCTCATTCACTGCTGGTGGGATTGCAAACTCGTTCAACCGCTATGGAAAGCAGTGTGGAGACTCCTAGACAGAATGGACACAGAACTACCAATGGACCCAGCTATCCCTCTACTAGGCATCTACCTGCAAGATGTCACA
>PVHP010046605.1:0-13263 GCA_004024765.1 Zapus hudsonius | reverse complement strand
CTGTGGGTCCTGGGGAATTGAACCCGGGGCCTTAGGCACTGGAGGCAAGTGCCTTAACCGCTGAGCCATCTCTCCAGCCCTCTCTTTCTTTCTTTCTTTCTTTCTTTCTTTCTTTCTTTCTTTCTTTCTTTCTTTCTTTCTTTCTTTCTTTCTTTCTTTCTTTCTTTCTTTCTTTCTTTCTTTCTTCTTTCTTTTTCTTTCTTTCTTTCTTTCTTCCTTCCTTCCTTCCTTCCTTCCTTCTTTCTTTCTTTCTTTTTCTCTTTCTTCTTTCTTCCTTCCTTCTCTCTCTCTTTCTTTTCTTTCTTCTTTTTCTTTCTTTCTTCAATGCTGAGGATTGAGACCAGGGCTTGGAGCATACGAGGTAAGAGTTCTACCACTAAGCTACATTCCCTGTCTTCTAGTGTTTGATTCTTGGGTTTCCTGAAATCATTGAGCTGAAGGGAATGCAATTTTGTACCTATGGATATGTGTTAACTCAATTATTTTTCAAAAAATTACATCCATTTCTAACCCTAATTACACTGTTTCATACGTGTTATTTTGCAACGCTGTGAGGATTGTTTTACAGTTTATTTTCACACATCTGGCGGAACCAGGCCCCAGATGCATTTGCATGTGTGTTTACTGTGGATGTTGAAGCTTCAGGTACTGAATTCTACACCTTTTTTTCTCACAGAGAAATACAAAAATAACCAATTTAGCTCCAGGCCCCAACCATGGTGTTGGTTTCTATTTGAAAGCCTGATTCTGTAAGTTGCTTTTTTTCCTACCAGTCAAGTTGAAACCTTGATTTTCTGTTTCTATGCTTCCAGGTGTCTGTCCAGAAAGAGGGAGTGGAAGGAAATCGTTCCTGCTGGTCTGATGACACAGGGCTGGGGACCTACGTGGTCAACCCGGAGTCAGGTTGTGATCAGGCTGTGTCACACGTGGACACACTAGATGGTGGTAGCATTGCTGACAGGGCAGGGTGGCCTGCCATGTTGTCTTTCATGAAATAGATCCTTACCACCCCCGACAGACTTCTTCAGAAGGTCACATACAATTAGATGGCAAAGTTTTCCTGAACACTGTGTGGCCATTATTCAATGTTGTCTATAATCTAGACAGATTAATATATATATATATATTAAATATTTAATTTAATAATATATATTAATAATAATATATATATAAATATATATATAATAATATATATATATATTTGGGTTTTCGAGGTAGGGTCTCGCTCTAGCCCAGGCTGACCTGGAATTCACTCTGTAGTCTCAGGGTGGCCTTGAACTCATGGTGATCCTCCTACCTCTGCCTCCTGAGTGCTGGGATTAAAGGTGTGCACCACCACACCCAGCAATATATATATATATATTTGAGGTAGGGTCTCCCTCTAGCCCAGGCTCACCTGGAACTCACCCTGTAGGCCCAGGCTGGCCTCGAACTCACAGTGATCCTCTTACCTCCTGAGTGATCCTCCTGAGTGCTGGGATTAAAGGCCTGTGCCACCACACCTGGTTTAGGTAGATGTTTTCATGCCTAATTTTATGAGACTATTTCAGACGGACTCCATACCTGAGTCGGCATCACATCGGGGAAGACCCAGAACCCGGTTCAAGTATCTTCAAATTCAGTATTTTTTTGACATTTGATTCCCCACTTCAAACTCTTCAAACATCCTACGTGACAGGCGTCTCTCAATCAGCAGCCACAGCACAGACACAGGGAAACTGGACCCCTGCTTTGGAAATCTCACAATGTTCCCACTCAACCCAGGGTATTTGGGAAATCTCTAGATCACATCATGTAAGTGATCAGGACCGTGTCCTAATCTCATTCTTGGGCTCTAGGTGTCTTGGTGTGTCTTAGTTCACAAGTTCCTAATAGTCTGGGAACAAGGCCACACACACTGAAGGGTCATAGGTCAAGATGCCTGATGGTCCCTGGCTGTTTGTAATTTTAGTTTTTCTTTGTCCAGTTCTCTTCCTCAAGGGTGTACTTTTTAAAATTTTAATTTATTTGAGAGAGAGTGAGAAAAAGGAAAAGGCAGAGAGAGAGAGAGAGAGAGAGAGAGAGAGAGAGAGAGAGAGAGAGAGAGAGAGAGAATGGGTACACTATGGCTTCCAGCCACTGCAAACAAACTCCAGACACATCCACCTCCTTGTGCACCTGACTTTAGGTCACCAGGGAATTGAACTCCTGTCCTTCTGCTTTGTAGGCAAAGGCCTTAACCGCTAAGCCATCTCTCCAGCCCAGGGTTGTACTTCTTTGACTGCTTTTTCATTTGGTCAAAAATAAAAGAAATCAGTTCCACAAGGCATACGGCAAGGTCTCTTTTCTTAGTCAAGTGGATGCTTCCATATTGTAGGTGCTCAAAGAGCAATGGTAACTATTCTTCATTTTCCACGTAGAGATCCCAGCATTTTACATGTGAAGGGACCTTCTCCATCTCCCATCAGGCCACAGAGAGGGAAACTGAGGCCATGTGAGTTGCCCAGGAGTGTTTACATGGTGGCAGCTGACAAGGGATTCTAGTGCATTCTTTTCATTTTCAAGGAAAATGGCTTTACTTACACTTTGGCCAAGGAATGGAGGATTAATTTTCTCCCCACTATGCCTGGAGGCTATTTTATAATTTCTAAAATCATGAGACAAAGATGAGAACAGATGTAAATTTAGGTGAGAAACCAGTTTACCAGTCTTCTCCTAGAGGGAAAGGGAACTGGGGCCTAGGTTGTCTCTGTTTATTTTATTTTATTTATTTTATTAGTTTTTTTTTTTTGAGGTAGGATCTCACTCTAGCCCAGGTTGACCTGGAGCTCACTCTATAGTCCCAGACTGGCTTTGAATTCACAGCAGTCCTCCTACCTCTGCTTCCTGAGTGCTTGAATTAATTAAAAAAATTTTTTTTTCACAGTAGTGTTTCTCTCTAGCCCAGGCTGACCTGGAATTCACTATGTAGTCTCAGGGTGGCCTTGAATTCATGGCGATCCTCCTACCTCTGCCTCCCGAGGGCTGGGATTAAAGGCGTGCACTCCACCAACAAGACAAGGGATGATGGCTGACATCCTGACAGGAGATGAACCACCCCTGGCCTATCACACAGGGCCCAAATGAAACCTATGAGAAAGTGATGAGACAAACAGGAGACCAATCACCACAGCAAGTCAGATGACCCATGAAAGGACAATGGAGACAGACACCAACGATACCCAACACAACCCAAAGCAGAAGTCCAGAGACACTGAAGATCTCAACAATAAAGCAGATTTAAAACTCACCCACCATGACTCAGGGAACTGAGTGGAAGAGGTGGAGGAAAGATTGTAAGAGCCATGGTGGGGGAGAATATCCAGAGACATTGCCCCCCTCAGTAACAACACACAAAGGGGAAAAAAACCTGGCTACCTCATGTGCTGTTCATAACCCCCTACCCTATGGACAGATCCAGTATGCACACCAAGGAAGGACCCCAGTGGGTAGGGGACAGAGAGGAGGGAAATGTGGGCACCATCACAAGATTTGCTCATACAATGTATATAATTATTCATAATAAAGATATTAATTTTAAAATAAAGGCGTGTCTTTTTTTTTTTTTTTTGGTTTTTTGAGGTAGGGTCTCACTCTAGCCCAGGCTGACCTGGAATTCACTCTGTAGTCTCAGGATGGCCTCAAACTCATGGAGATCCTCCTACCTCTGCCTCCCGAGTGCTGGGATTAAAGGCGTGCACCACCACGCCCGGCTTAAGGCGTGTCATTTTTATTGAAACCTCCATACACTGACCATAATCCCCTCCCACCACCCTCCTTTGCCCCCATTGCCCACCCCTCCTCCGCTGAATCCCTTCCAGGCCATTTTTTACGACTGCTTTGTAAATATCCAATACTTCTTTTTATTCTAGCAATGAAAACGTATCCTGGGTCCAAATAAGAGGCAAATGACGGTCATGACCGTGGTGGTCTCTTCCTATAGGGTAGGCCTCTATAATCTATGAACTCTTAGACACACAGAGCCATGGATATGTACAAGAGGTCTTATTTAGCTGGGCATGGTGGCACACGCCTTTAATCCCAGCACTCGGGAGGCAGAGGTAGGAGGATCGCCGTGAGTTCAAGGCCACCCTGAGACTACAGAGTGAATTCCAGATCAGCCTGGACTAGAGCGAGACCCTACCTTGAAAAACAAAAAAAACAAAACAACAAAAAAAAGAGGTCTTATTTGACATTTTTTGAAAGGGTCTTAACACAACGACACCTTCATTCCTTCATAGTATTTTGTTATGATTTCTAAACCAGATGTGCTGGTTTTATTTCACTTTAGTCATGATCTTTTTTTATATTTTATTTATTCATTTTTCAAGGAGAGAGAGAGAGAGAGAGAGAGAGAAAGAGAGAGAGAGAGAGAGCACCAGGGCCACCGCCTTGTGGGTCTGGCTTATGTGGGACCTGGGGAATTGAACCCCGGGCCTTAGGCACTGGAGGCAAGTGCCTTAACCTCTGAGCCATCTCTCCAGCCCTCACTCCCTCTCTTAAATAAATAAATAAAATACTAAAAAAAGAAACAGAACAGTGAGGCATTTTGTCTGAGATTTGACATTTGTCAAGCAGAGTTCACATTAAATTGATGAAACATAACAAGAACATCTATCTGCCTTTACCTAGGTCCTGCCCTGTGTTCTGTCACATTGTCACTACCCTTATAATCCGCTTCAGAAGTGTGCTTCGCTACTCTCTTAAAAATTTAAAAACTCCAGGCTGGAGAGATGGCTCAGCGGTTAAGGCGCTTGCCTGCAAAGCCTAATGACCTGAATTGAATTCCCCAGAACCCATGTAAAGCCGGATGCGCAAAGTGGCACATGCATCTGGAGTTCATTTGAAGCAGAAAAAGGTCCTGGTGCCCATCTCTCTCTCTCTCTCTCTCTCTCTCTCTCTCTCTCTCTCTTAATCAGTCAATCAATCAATAATAAAAATTTGAAGGGATTACAAACAAGGAAACTGAGTCTTAGGCAAGGTTAGGAACTTGCTGGAGGCCACACAACCAAGTGGTGGCAGAGACAAGCTCAATGCCAGGCTTGCCTGGTTCTCGTTTGTAACATTTCCATTTCAGTGTTGTGATGATACTGAAAATATGATGGTTAAGATAGTTTCCCTGCTTTCCTTGAGAAATCCTTCCAAGACCTAATCATTTTCCCTGACGTTGGCTTGCCGAGTAGGAAGCAGAGACCCTGGCTTCTAGCTGATGGCTGGTGGCACCTTCTTGTGTTTCCTGTGCCTCCTGCTCAGTCTGCCCATGGAGGGATGGCACATGAGCCAGGGTGTTGAACAAGCTTTTCCTCTGACGTTGCCTTGCTTTTTCCCTTGGTGCTGTGGGGACAGGCTGTGGAATGACAAAATTGGGGATCTTAGGACAAAGTCTCCCCACGCCCATTCGCCCCCTCCCTTGTCACTCAGGCAACCTTCGTTCTGTACCCTCATGCCAACCTCGGAGGGAGAAGAGCTCGTTTTCATTTCTTCTTTTGCCTCGTCCATCTGGGCAGAGCAGGTGCAGGGCTGGGCTCCTAAAATAGAACTCTTTGTTCCGTGTGATGTGCTCTGTGGAAACCCCCTTCTGTCCTCACCTTACGCTCCGATTAATGAGATGGAGATGTGTCCTTTCATTGTGTCCTCTTCCTGACGTCCATGAGGCTTCTCAGTGGGCTTCTCTAGTTTCTCCATTTCTAAACTATGCCTTACAAGCCTTGTCTTGGTAATCAAAGGTGCCTCCTAGCTTTGATAGCCTGTGCCTATATTGCTCTGATGTTGGAATTAATCTCTGTCTTTTTATTTCCTCACCGTGCTGTTTGCACAGGGATGGCTGGATGATTGTTGGGGCTCATGGTCCCACCATGGTGACATCACACTTGGCCTATCCCAGGACCCTCCCTAAAGTAGACACATTGCCCACTCGACAGGTTGATTATGTCCTCTGGATATGCTTGTAATCACAGAAAATGACAGATGATTGAATTTAATATTTGAGAGGTTGTTTCCATAACTCTACTTTTTGGTTTAAGCCTTAAAAACTTTCCTCAAAGGGTCCCCAGTGGGCAGGGGACAAAGAGGAGGGAAAAATGGGGATACCATCCCAAGATCTACTCATACAATGTACCTAATTATTGATAATAAAGATATTTAAAAAAGAATTGAAACAATTATAAAAAATATGAAACATAAAAAACAAAACAAAACTCTCCTCAAGTTCTGAATCTTGAGCTCAAACTTTAGGAGATGGGTATTTATTAAAATTACCAATTTTTACAACAAGAAAAAAGGAAGGTATTATTACTCTTTATGGAGGAGAGTGGGGCTCAGAATCCAATAATATACCTTCTCATGGGGTTCTTGTGGGAATTATCAGAGAGAAGGGACTTGGCACTGTTTAGCAAGTGCCTGGTGTAAGTGTTCCTTTGGGTCAAGCAATAAGTTTTCTTTTCTCTTCTCCTGAGCACTTGCTCGAAGATCAGCTGATCTCAAACAAGCTGGCAGCGTTATTTCTTTATTGTGGAGGTGTTGGGAGCGTGTTAAATGAGCTCTCCACTACACAGCTTTCATCCCAACCCTCTATCAAACAAGCTGACAATATTCAGTGAGACAAAATGGCTGACCATCCTAAGAGGAAGTCAGGACCGCAACAGCAAAAAGTTATGAACTGTTAGTATGGGAATCATGCGTGACCTTCAAGGAGACCAGTTTAATATTTAGGTAGGAAAAAATGTATCATGGGATAAATGCAAACTGATTATCATGATGGCATTGACCTTGTGGATAGACACACACAGATAAATATTAGAAAAGAATATGGTGTGAAGACTCAGAATAAGAAAGGGCAGTGTTACAGATTCCTGGATGAATTTAAAAAGTTTTCATTTCAATAACTGATTCTCTTCCAACGACTGGGGTGAGTAATGTACAATCCTGGTCTGGAGGCCCCTTCCTTCTCGGAGGCAGGATTTGCTCTCTGCAATCCCTGAATGCATGGCTTTAAAGGGAAAGAAATGTCGTCCATCCAGGAGGTGATGGAACCCTCCTCTGTGTGTCTTTCTGTGGATCTGCTGCCCAGATTCTCCCAACCTGCTCTGGAATCCAAAGGCTGAGTCTAGAGGCCAAGGCTGAGGGAGCTCTGATGTTAGACCTCAGGGACTTGTCCTGTTATTTCCTTTGAAAAATGCCCATTTCTCCCAAGAATCATTCAGCTCCAACTGAGACACAAATCCCTTTTACAAAAAGCCTGCCTTTTTAAAACACTTTTTAAAAAAGTGTTCATCCCCATATATTAACACTACTCTCACTCTTGTCTAGAGAAGCTTCTCTTTTTCTGATGGTGGTGACCACTGGGATAACTCAAAAGACACCATAGTGCTGAGAAGAAGTGACAGTGAAGTGTTCAGCCCTGGGACATCTCTGTCACATTTCCTGAGGCTCAGGGTCTATTGCGGAAGAGGTGGAGGAAAGATTGTAGGAGCCAAAGGAAGGGGAGGACTGCTTACAATGCAAACTTCCAGATACAAAATGGCCTTGATATTCATGACCTCACAGTGCCTGATAAAACCTACACATAATGGGAGGAAAAGATGATGACACCGAAACAAAACAGAGACTAGTTGAGAGGGGGGGAGAGATATGGGGGAGGGTGGATTTCAGAGGGAGAAAGTGAGGGTGGGGAGGGAATTATCATGGTTTATTGTCTACAATTATGGAAGCTGTCAATAAAAGTTAAACAATAAATAAATCAATAAAAATCACATATATTTAGTAAACATTGAAAAAACAAACAAACAAGGCAGGATAGTAATTGTCAACTTCTCAAGTGGACAATGGAGGAAGGGATTTTCAACTGACTTTGGTCCATGGAAGCTTTAGTCTCAAGAGAACTCCTTACGAATTTCTTTAGAAATGTTTGGCTCTTGGGCTGGAGAGATGGCTCAGCGGTTGAGGCACTTGCCTCCAGTGCCTAAGGCCCCAGGTTCAATTCCCCAGGTCCCATATAAGCCAGACCCACAAGGTGGTGGCCCTGGTGCGCTCTCTCTCTCTCTCTCTCTCTCTCTCTCTCTCTCTGCTTGAAAATGAATAAATAAAATATTAAAAAAAAAAAAAAAAGAAATGTTTGGCTCTTCAGGAGTGTGTTGAGCCCATCCTCAGGGCTGACTCTTCCACAGCTCAAGTACCTGGGTTCTTGCGAAGGAGATGATGACACTCTGACACTCTGAGGTCTTCAAGCTGTTGATTCAGGCCTCATCAATTTAACCCAAGCCTCTCCAATGAATCACTTGTCCAATCTAATCACCCCTCATACTAGTCTGTTTGTACCAGTGACTCTGATCACTGCCTGAATTAGAAGTCACCTGAACAGGATGTCTGACATGCTCTGGTCTTTCTGATCTGCCACCCCAAGGAAGCTCCAAGATATGTATATATTTTTTTTCATGCCAAGTGTTAGCTTCTGGAGACCCCTTGCCCTAAGTTTGGTTAAGAATGTAGAGAAGGGGTAGCTGACAGAGGGCTGTGAGGTTGGAGTCGGGCAGTTGTTCTAAGGCCCAGTCTTCTTATTTGTTAAATTAAAAAAAAAATAGTCTGATTTTTCTGGTCACTTCTTTCCAGTGGTCGAAATCTAAGAATTTAGTCTTAGCTCCTTTTCCCAAGTTTTTAGACTAATTATATTCTACCCTTAGTTTCTCTGTTACTTTTAGTTGGTTTTTCCCAGAGCCTTTGTGCCAATTCACATTTCCTGTGTTTATACCACTAAATCTATATTTTGTTTTGGTAAGATTTCTTTTCCCACAATAACTCTTTGAGTGCAGGTGTTATGACATTCACCTGCTTGTGTTTTCTCACTGTGCTTGGGACTCTTGGGTAAAATGACAGTTTTTTTAATGGCTTCTCCCTTTCTCTTTCCTTTCTTTTCGTCTTTTTTTATTTTTATTTTTTATTTTATTTATTTCAAGCAGAGAAGTACAGAGAGAGAGAGAGAGAGAGAGGGAGAGAGAGAGAGAGAGAGAGAGAGAGAGCGCACCAGGGGCATATGTGGGTACTGGGGAATGGAATTGAACCTGGGGCCTTAGGCACTGGAGGCAAGTGTCTTAACCACTTAGCCATCTCTCCAGCCCCCTTTCTTTTCTTCTTGCCTTGTTACTTATCCCAGGTTGGCTTCAAACTCACCATGTAGCCCAGGTTGACATAAAGCTTAAGGTCCTACTGTCTTGGCCTCCTGCATGTGCCTATATTCCGGCTTCTGTCTATATTTGGACTCTTTCCTCTTTCATTCATGTGAATGAAACAGCTGTAACTTGAGTCCAAAGCTTTAAACATTTAAAATAAATCCTGAAATGTTTATATATCCAATAGCTTTTTTTAAAAATATAAATTTATTGTCCATAATGAGTTACATTATTTAGTGGGCAAACCATGAGTTGTTATCCCAAATTCCCCAATTCCCCCCCCCATCCCTGATCAGTTGGATATCCTCAATAGCTTTTTTTAAATAAATATTGGAAATCGCTTTTAAAAGATTTTTTTTTGTTTTGGTAAGACTTATTCTTATAACTATGTAAAATTGTTTCACAATTTTGTCTGGGCACACACAAAATCCTTGCTATGTGAAACCCTAGTAATTCAAAATGACGGGGTAAGTCATTTTCTCTTGTCCAGCTCAATGATCTCTTGCATTGTGTTAAATCTCTCTGCCCCAAAGTAGACGTGTCCTGTTGACTCTACCAACTGTCAGTGCCCATGTGTGCACAGAGCTGGTGAGAAGGGACACTGGGCTGGGTGGAGGGTGGTGTTGGTGGAACTGCATTCGATGATGTGTCATCAGAAGTGTCCTTATCTCTAGTGGCTGGCTTCAGAAGGTGCAGTCTCCTGACCTTACCTGAAAGGGTCTTTGGAGCACTCAAAGCAGAGAGTGTGGATGTTATACAGGAGAACAGGAGAAGTGGACTGTCCCTGAGGTGGGACCAGGGAGCAGGTGTGCCCAGGAGCCAAAAGTACTGTCCAGGCTTGACTGCACAGGGCGGGTATCCAGAAGTGACGTCTCTTTCCACTTGAGCATCTATAAACTAGGTAATAATGTCCCACTCTGTCAGTCAAAGTGTCTAAAACCCAAACAACCACACACAGAAAAACAACTCCCGTACTTTCTACAAACACATAACAACCATCAACAACTCATCTGTTCAGCTACTCATTCATTTATTCAGCAAATGCTTGAATGACCAAAGCAGTGTGCTTTGTACTAAACTCTGTAGCTGTTACAGAATTATATAAAGATCATGGTACAGAAATTAGAGTTTGGGTGCTCAGTAAGTGGTAGGTAAATCATAAGCTAAAACATAAAATAAAGATTTCTTTTTCTTTTTTTTTTTTTTTGGTTTTTTGAGGTAGGGTCTCGCTCTAGCCCAGGCTGACCTGGAATTCACTCTGTAGTCTCAGGCTGGCCTCGAACTCACAGTGATCCTCCTACCTCTGCCTCCCGAGTGCTGGGATTAAAGGCGTGCGCCACCACGCCCAGCTAACGATTTATTTTCTAAGCAGGGGCATGGTGGTGCACACCTTTAATCTCAGCACTTGGGAGACAGAGGTGTAGCCCTGCTTTGAAAAAAAAGAAAAAAAAAAAGAACGATTTTCTATAGGCCCTTCTATGACTATAATCCCTAAATGTTGTCTTTTTTTTAATTGTCACTGTTCTTTTTCTTGTTTTGTTTTCTTTTGTTTTTTTTAAAAATATTTTATTTATTCATTTTCAAGCATGGAGAGAGAGAGAGAGAGAGAGAGAGAGAGAGAGAGAGAGAGAGAGAGAGAGAGAGAGAGAGAGAGAGAGCGCCAGGGCTACCGCCTTGTGCATCTGGCTTATGTGGGTCCTGGGGAATTGAACCCAGGGCCTTAGGCACTGGAAGCAAGTGCCTTATCCTCTGAGCCATCTCCTCAGCCCCCCAAATGTTGTCTTGGTGCACGATTTCTAAGGGGAACAGAGTCAGTTTCTGTGTGATGGACGAAAGGCTCTGCATTATAGGTGCTTTAAACTTCTAAAAGATTAATAAAAATTTATATGACAATTTAGGATTTACATATAAAGATATAGATGAATAACATAAATAATATATAAAAAGATTATATAAACTTAGTATTTATATTCTTATCATATTTCTATAGACAGGAGATCCTTCTAGCCCATTGGCTCTGGTGGGTTTTCTCAGTACCGCCATGATTCAAGGAGAACTTTCCATCTCTGGGCGGGCTGCTTCGGTAACTTCAGCAGAGACTCCGGCATTATCTAGCAATGGATCCCAGCACATGGAGTGACAGGGCAGGTGCCAAACACCGACACACATGGCAAAATCCTCAGAAAGCCACAGCCTCGCACTCTCAGGGGATGCCGCATGGCTAGAAGTGTCTTCAGAGCCCAGCCAGTCTCTCTATTTTTTCTGGCTTTCCATTTTCTTTTTCTCATTATTTTCATCTCTGTTGTCTTTCCCCCAATTCCACTTTAGTATCTTCCGCCCTCTAATCATTTAAACATTTTCTTGTGCATACTAGAGTATCAACATAGAGACATTAACTCGCTAAATAAAATGTTGCTTGCATAGGGCTGGAGAGATGGCTCAGCGGTTAAGGCACTTGCCTGCAAAACCTAACAACCAGAGTTCCATTCCCCAGTGCCCACATAAAGGCAGGTGCACAAAAAGGGTGCATGCATCTGGAATTCCTCTGCAGTGGTGTGCCCATTCTCTCTCTCTCTCTCTCTCTTTCTCTCTCTCTCTCTCTGTCTCTGTGCTTGCAAATAAAAAATAAAAACATTCAAAAAATGTTGCGTATATGTCTATCCACACCCATACAGCATTGTTTATTTTTTCCTAAAAGGGAAGGCTGGGCACAGTGGTACACATCTAAAATCCCAACACTCTGAAGGTTGAGGGAGGAAGACTCTGAATTTAAGGTCAACCTGTGCTATTAGTGAAACTCTGCCTCAACAAAGCAAAATCAACAAAAACAGAGAGAAGGGATTCAAGGAAAGAGAAGAGGAAGAGCGAGAGGGAGAGAGAGAGAGATTTCAGTGGAAGTAGGTAGGAAGTCCTTCAATTGTGTCCATGTACAGGGAGCACGTCTGAGGCTCTTGGAGGACTCAAGTGTGCCGAGTCTGTGGGTCATGAAGCTTCCCCAGAGGACAGGGATCATTACCACATCTGTGAGCACTTTTCCCCATCGGCCTCTGACTCTAGCCACAGGGACCACTGACTCATGTCTTCAGGATGAGACAGTTCAGGGGTACTGTGGGAATAGAAGTTGTAAGGGACGAGGTCAAGGTCAAATATATTCTCATTCCCCATGGTGTCTATTTTCTCATTCTCCTGTATTTCTTTTTTTATTTAATTTTTATTTATTTTTTTAATATTTTTATTATTGTCCATAATGAATTACATTATATAATGGGCAAACAATAAGTTGTTATCCCCCGTTCCCCAATGCCCCTCTTCCCCATCCCCTATCAGCTGGATATCCTCCTCCGTGGGCCATCTCGATCAGTCCTTGGGGTAGGGGTTATGGATAGCCTAGGAGACAGCCCTGTTCTGCTGGCCTTAGAGTGTTGCTACTGAGGGCGGCCATGACTTTGGGTATTCTCCCCCACCATGGCTCTCACAATCTTTCCGCCCCCTCTTTTGCTCAGTTCCCAAAGTCATGGTGGGTGAGTATTAAGGCTGTTTTATTGTTGAGATCTTAGGGGGGGGGTCTCTGTACTTCTGATTTAGGTTTTGTCAAAAATCATTGGTGTCTGTCTCCTTGGTTTATTCTTTGTTGGCTTCTCCTCTATTTCTGATGCTTGTTTTTTTCACCTCATTATCTCTGTGTAATGAAAGGCAAGCAAATTTCCAGGCATGAAAGAACTTCAGGAAACACACCATCGCTCACCTGTGACCCTGAACTAAGTGGGTTGGAAGAGGGATCTACACAGGTTTGCAGGCCAAGGAGTGTTTGTGATGTCTTAGTGTCCAGGGCCTCCATGTCCACAAGAGTAAAGAACTTAACCCAGGGAAGACAGCTGGATCTTTGGACCCCTTGAAATCCTATGCTCATGACTAGAAAGCATATAAGCTTTTAGTATGAAATACTGGTCTTTTGGAATATACATCTTATGCCTTAATCCTGAAATATTTAAAAAAATTTTTATTTATTTATTTTCAATCAGAGAAAGAGAGAGTGACAGGAGAGAGAGAGAGAGAGAGAGAGAGAGAGAGAGAGAGAGAG
>PVHP010046604.1:0-13232 GCA_004024765.1 Zapus hudsonius | reverse complement strand
GGCATGGCCAGGAGAACCTGGCTGAATACTAGGCTATCCATGGTCCCCTGTCACAAGGACTGAGCCAGACGAACAATGGAGGAGGTTATCCAGTGGAGGGGGGAGGGGAGGGCAGTGGGGAATTGGGGATAACAACTCATTGTTTGCCCACTAAATGTTGTAACTCATTATGGACAATAAATTAAAAAAAAAAATAAAAAAAAAATAAAAAAATAAAAAAAATAAAAAAAAAAAAATAAATATTATTGTTTCATTTTGGTTTTCCAGTAGAGCATTTTGCATGGTCTCCATTTCTTTGTAGAGTTGCATTTGCATTTCAAATGTTGTCTTACTGAATGCTTCCTTGTACTCATTCTTGTATTTGATATTGTCTATGTTTAGTTTAGCCAACTGTTTCTTGAGCTCCTCTACTTGCTGGTTTGCCTTTAGCTCTTCTACTGTTCTCTCAAAGTTGATCTGCTTTTCCTGCATTGTATGGTGCTTGGTGGTGAAGCTTGCAAGCTGATTATGCACATTTCACTTATATTATCAATTTTTACTTCCATTTCCATTAATAATCTGGATATAGAATCCATATAGAGATGTCCTGAACATGTTGTCATCTCCTCCTTGGCTTGCATCTGTTCTGTTTCTTTGATATCTTTGTTGTGGACTTCCATAGTGGGGCCAGGCAAACTTGGTGTGGGTCTCTCCACCTATGTGCTCTTCTTGCATTGTGAACTTCCCTTGCTCTGGTGAGAAATTGGTTTTACCCATGCCCTCACCAGAAGCCAGGACCTGGCAAGAGATTGCTGTGAGGACTGGTGAGGTTTTCACACGTGCTTGGTTCACCTGGTGTCAGGAAGTGTGGTGGCTGTTCAAACCTTTAGCAATAGTAGCAGGCTGGGTGCTGGAACTTGTTTGGAACCCAAGGTCAGTGGGCAGGGTTGTGGGGTGGACCTGGCCTTGCCTAGATTTGGAGGTGCAAAGTTGCAAGGGCAGGTGGGAGGTCAGGCACAGGTCCCAAACCTTGCCTCACCTGAACCTGTTATCTCCTCCTAGGCTTGCATATGTGCCCTTTCTTTGAAATTTTCATTGGGGTCTTCCAAAGTGGGGCTATGCAAACTTGGTGTGGGGCACTGCACCTGTTTCCTTTCAGCATTGTGACCAGGCCTGGAACTGGGGCTCTGTGGGTGGGTTTGTGGTGTTCAAGGGCTGGTGGGGAGCCAAGGCACAGCTCCCTCACCTGGCCTTGCCTAAGGTCAGAGGATTTTGGGGGGGGTGTGCAAGGACTGCTTATTTATTTATTTTCAAACAAAGACATGAGACAGAGTGAATGGACAGGCCAGGGCCTCCAGCCACTACAAACAAACTCAGAAACATGTGACACTTTGTTCATCTGGTTTTATGTAGGTACTGGGGGATCAAACATGAGTCATTAGGCTTTGCAGGCAAGTGCCTTTATCGCTGAGCAATCTCTCCATCCCCCAAAATTACCTTTAACAGATATAAGGCAATTAAAATAAATGTTGTTTCACTTTCTCTTTCAGTCACCAAAATCAAAACACTAGAACTAATTCATGTTTATTTAATACCACTAAGACAATAAAATTTTGTACATATGAGTCATAAATTAAAATAATGACTAAGAAAATTGGTTCTAAAGTATTTTCTAGTATTTATTGCTACATATTTTAGTCTATAAATTTCCTATTGATTCCTGAAATGTCTACTTTCAGAAAAAGTATCTTGAATGCTGGAATAAAATTATAAAATTATTTTTGCTTACTGTTCTTAAAAATGACAGAGTTCCGTCTCCCCCTGCTATTATGTCAGAAAATATTAAATAAATACTTATCCTTTGGAAAGTTCTGGGTTAAGCTCTGGAGTCATAAATGAGTAAGAAGTAATGCTAATTAAACTACCAGGGTGTTTCAATTGCTGGAAGCTACATAATAAATCCACCCTTCAAATCTTAATAGCTCAAAACAATGACATTTGCTTGTCTCGTGGATCTGCAATCTGCTTTGGATTTGGCAATGTCTGGTTCTGCTTTTCATGAGCTTGGGCAGCTCAAGGGCTGAAGCTAAAATATTTACAGACCTCTCTACTCAAATGGGGGTGGGTGGTAATAACATGAAGGATGTCACCTTTTATCTTAAAATTTGCCACAGTGGACAAAGGAAATCATCAAATGTTAACCTATTTATTAAACCGAGAGCTCTTTGTTAAACATTTAGGAAGATCACTCCATAGCTGGCAGCAAGTATTTAGATTCTGTGTGTCCAACTCTCCATGTGCAAACACTTCAAGTGGGAAATGCACTTCTGAATTTTTCAAACAAGATCTGGAGCTGAGCAGAACCAACTGTGCGGGTTCTTCAAAATGCTTTTTGAAAAAATTCCCTCTTGTATGCATCTGCTGTGGTATGTGTATGTTTGTACATTCTGTAATAAATCCCTCCATGAAATATTTATGCATATATTTATTGAAAATGGATACCATTTTTTTCTTCCTTTTACCTAAGTGTCCAAAAAGAGAATAAACCTAGTAAGTTTTGCAAAATCAAATCAAGGTGTCATTTACCTCAGGGTACCTGTAGACTAGAGTGCCACTCAAACTCTTCATTGTGGTGACGAATGTCTGAGTAAAGCACTTTAAAGAGTGAAGAGTTATTTGACTTGGGGTTTCATTTTAGACTGCAGTCAGCTGGCTCTGCATTTCAAGATTTGTAATGAAACAGTATCATGGAAGGTCGGACCAAGAGCCAAGCCACTTACCTTATGGTGACTAGAAACCAGAAAGACACAGACAGGAAGGACTGGGGGCAAGATATTTCCTTCAAAAACATACCCCAAATGGTCCACTATCTCCAACTGGGCTCCCCTCTGAATTAGCCCATCTGTATGAGCTTATCCATGGACGAACACCCTGGTGAAGTTAGTCCTTCAAGACCCAACAAGCTCTCAGTGATTAGATCTATCCATTGTGTGTCAAGCTTTTTAGGACATATTTTATTTTTCATACCATAAAAAATGTCTTTTGACTGTGGTTCTAGCTTTCAGCATTATTTGCATGTCCATCTTTATAGATTTTTTTATTAAAAGGTGAAATGAAGCTGTATTGTGGCTTCTCATGAGATGTTAATTCAAATGTCATGAATAGCAAGTTCTTTTGAAACACTTTTAAATCTGAGGAAAAAATTTAATAAGGTAAGAATACTGAATTTTAATTTAGTTTCCTATCTGGCATTAGTGAGTTAATCTCTATGCACACAGAATCACTTGGTGTCAGTCCATTTTATCATAAAATGAATATTTTAAGATACAATAAGGGATTAGGCTTTTAAATCCCTTTACATGAAGAAGGTAAGTGATTGCCTGAAATTAGCATGTAGCATTATTGCATTATAGAATATTATTGTCCAGAAGTCTACTATAGCATTCACAGGTGGTAATATTATTGTCGGTATTCAAGGTACAATGCTGTTATTCATTCATCTGTCCGTCCATGCATCCCTAGACTCTACTAGGTACCCTTTCAGACAAGAGATAGCATATCTTATAT
Source organism: Zapus hudsonius (assembly GCA_004024765.1). Lineage (NCBI taxonomy): Eukaryota > Metazoa > Chordata > Mammalia > Rodentia > Dipodidae > Zapus > Zapus hudsonius. The sequence goes on along the minus strand of PVHP010046604.1, from coordinate 9,686 downwards.
GTGTCACTCTTCTATGTTTATTATCTCTACTAGGAAGATACTATCATCCTCCTTTCAAAGATATGAAAATTGAAATATAGAAATGGAAGTGGGTTTATCCCAAAACTATAAAATGCGAGAATTAAAAGGATATCACAGTTGGTCTCTTTCCAAGCCACTCCATGCATCTTTGTGCTCCTCTGACAGAAGAGAGTAAAACAAAGAGGGTGGATCTTAATGAAACTTATTTAAATATCCAAATATTAGCTGAGCCCTCCATTTATGAGAAAAAGAAAGGTTAAAATAATTTGGAGTTCACAATATTTATTATTATAAGGGAAGCAAAATTAGAAATTTGAATCCCCTGCCCCCGCCGCTTTTTCTTGTAAATAAATTGGCATTGTTCAAGAATTTTAGAGCACATTACTTATTATTTAAAATTTTTTCCCTGCATATTCCAGATGACCGCCATACATTTGATAAACAAAGAACAACTGACTTTTCTGATGGTGGAAGTTACAATTCCATCACCCCCTCCTTTTCATGTATTTTGAAATTTCCATGTAAACATTTAGAAATTGTTTGCTGATTCCTAATATCCACAGTGGTAAGATTATTGAACCTGGCTGAATGATAAAGGGGAAAAAACTTTGAGCCATAAGAAACAACTTTTAAATGTAAAATCTATTTTTTGCAATTATGTTTCCCCTTCTTTAAAGGTTAAGAAATTGTTTTTGTATGAGTACCCATTTAGTAGTTATAATAAGTTAAGTATCGATTTTATTTCTAAGATGATACATTGTGGCACAATTTCAGAAATTGTAACATTTAATTTGTACTCATGCTTTATAAGTCAAACTTAAAAGAATTCTAACATAATGTTACATTTGTTATAAAACTCAATGTATCTAACACCTCCACAGGCAAGACTTGTGCAGCCCTTTCCACACTTACATCTTTTCTTGTCAATACAAAATAATAGTTCATGTTACTCAATAATCATTAACTGAAAAAACACACAAAACATGTTCAGAGGCTATGCTGAATACTGAGATGTGCAGAGGAGAACCGGGACCAGTTTCCAAAGACTTCATTTCTTCACAAGTGACACACGCACACAAATGTATGGTTACAACAGCACTGGAAGCAAGTGGAATAATGGCTCCTCAAAAACATCTGTTTTCATTTCTTGACCTTATAAATACAGTAGCTTGCATGGCAGAGAATGTAGGTTGCCAATGGAAATAACCTGGCTAATTATGTGATTCTAAAATCAGAATAGCCTTGATTACATGTATTGGCTTGGTGTGTTCACGTGATCTCTTAAAGTGAGGATCAAAAGATAAACATGTGACCAAGAAAGACACAAAGACAAGGGAAGGGGAACCAGGTGCAATCAAGGAATGTGGAAATGTAGTGACTTCTAGATACGAGAAAAGACGAAGGGACCAATTTTTCCCTAAAGCCTCCTAAATAGAACATGGCAATCTTGACATCTTGATTTGATCCCCTGAGATCAGCTTGACTCTTACTCTACAGACCTACAGTATAGCTGCAAGAATAAACATGTGTTCAAGCATTAAATTCAAGGGGTTTGCTATAGCCTCATAGGAAACCAATGAAATATACTGTAGCAAAGAAACCTCATGTCAAATGTTGTTTGATAGAGAATGACAAAGTTTGATAAGAAATTAAAACCCAAAGGTCGAAATTGTTTCAACAGGAAAAGATTGGGAGAGTTTCTGTTCTTTTCATGCAAATATGAACAACCAGGGTCTGTTTGCACATTTAATTTTCTATACATTGTTAGTATTTGATTTTGCTTAACTTTTTGTTTAATTCCTTGGACCATAGCTAAACATAAAATTCCACTGAATTGCCAATTCAGGGCCTATAAGTTCAGGTACATATGACACAAATATAAACCAGATCTGGTCTTGAAGTATTAAATATAAGGAAGCCACACTGCAGCACTGTGGCCTCTAATACACAACCATGTGGAGTTATAGATTACACATGCATGTCTCACAGTGAAAGGTAATCATGTTTTGTGCCAGTGCACACTGCAGAGATGAAGTAACATTTTTGACCGTTTTCTTACCTGTAGTTAAGTAGTACATAAAACATAAAATTGTACAACTAGGTCTATCCTCTAGAATATTTATCATTTCCTTATTATGAGAACCCTCAATACTTTCTTCTAGCTTCTCGAAATACTCAGTAAATTGTTATCTATAATCACTCTTCTATACACTACACTCCAGAGATTTTTGTTCCTATCCAACTGTAGTTTACTATTTTTTGATCAACTTTTCTCACCCCTTCTTCTCCTCTTTTAGTTTTTGTTATTTGAAGCAGTTGTTTATTAGATTCCAACTATATGTTTGCAGATTACAAATAACTTTAAAGCAAATTTCTCTTTCTCTTTTCCTCTTCTCTCTCTCTTTCTCTCTCTCTCTCTCTCTCTCTCTCTCTCTCTCTCTCTCTCTCTCTCTCTCTCTCTCTCTCTTGTGTTTATGACACTGTTGTAGTCAGGGTTCTCTAGAGGAAACAAAGTTGACAGACTGGATTATAGTAAAAGAGAATTTATTGGGATAGCAAACAGGCAGGGAGACCAGAAGAGAATTTCTTCCCCTTTATATAGCCTTAGGGTGGGGTCCCGCAACCCTATCCCAGACTCATTGGCTTCCACACAAGAAAGGATGTTTACTTCTAGTTCCTTTGAGCTTCCTTGCTTACATCCTGCCCCCTACTGATAGGCTATCTTCCTGTGAACATCTTCAGAGGCCCACCCAAGATTACTTGAAAGGTCAAGTTGACAACAAAACCATCACAGACACTATTTGAAGAACAGAGTAATTTGTGAGACTGGCCCTCTCTGAAACTCAAAAGAAACCTCACCAGAATGTACTACAAGAGAAAACTGTAAAATGGTTCCCAGGTGTTCTTGTATATAATTCAAACAGTCTACACAGAAAACCACACAAAGCTTAATGTAAGAGTAGAAGCTAACACAGTGTGACTGTCAGTACCAACAACATTTTCATAAACATCTGTAGCCAATCCTGAATAATAGCTTTGAGGTACCCCTGGAGTAAATGTGGCTTCAGAAATTGCCCATTCAATTTCTATCATCTTTTCTAGAGTCCTAATGTGTAGAGTGGTTTCAGGTGCTGTTCACTCAGTGAGATTAGACATCAAGTCTATAATAACCCCTGACACGACTGTTTGCTAAATCAATGTCAATTGATTATATCACAAAAGCGGTCATTTACAAATGTTTAAGAAATATTTAAGACACTGTACTTTTCAGTAAACTAACAGGTGAAGAGAATTAAGATTCAGTTGTGTTAACATGCATATGAAAATACACTACTATCTGTGAATGTTTGAGTTTGGAGCTTGGCTTTATTGTACAGTTTCTCATTGATATATATTTTGTTTTTAAAAACTTGAAAATGAATATGTGTTGCTTTTATAATGCATTATTTTATAATTTTAAAAGCCATATGTGTGTTAGAAAGTGGTTTACTTGCAAAGGAATTATCATTTTCTTAGACTCATGCTAGTGTGATTTCCATCTTCTGCATAGGGAACTTGAAACCACTAGATGTGTTTTTAAAACAGCATATTACAACACCACTGACATATAAGGTTACATATATGTATATAAATATTATCTGTAATTGTTTTCATATATACGTAGAGGGTAAAATTGTGGTTGCCAAAGGCTGGAAGGAGAGGGAAATGAGGTGATATATGTAAAACATTATTAAATTTCAGCAACACAGGATTAATAAATTATAGGTATATATAGGTCAGCAAGATGAAGATAATTAATATTGTTTTATGTACATAAAGCTTACTAGATAATATACACTAAATTTAACCTTAACACACTGACACATGATGTGGTCATTATGTATAGGTGATATATCTTAATTCTGGTGATCAGTTCATAAAATATCCAAATACAGAAGCTATTAAGTTTTATAGATGGTGTACGTGAAGACTTTTGCATCCTATTTTTTCCTAATCAAAAGTTCTCAACTGATACTAAAAACACACATGTATTCTTATATATCCAAGGAGTTACCCATGTTGTTTTATGAGCAAGCAAGAATACTTTCATGTGGGCACTGAGGGTGTACCTCAGTGGTAGAGAAAGAAAGAGGGTGAATACTACTCCCCAAGCGAGGCCAAGGGCAAGGACCAACAATAAACAATTAAAAAATCCACACACGTGTACTTTTTGTCCCTCTTTATTGTTTTTTTAAATATTTATATTTATACATTTGAGAGAGTGAGAGAAAGAGAGTGAGTAGGAGTGCACCAGGGCCTCCTGCCACTTCAAAGGAACTCCAGACACATGAGCCACGTTGTGCTTTACATGGATACTAGAGATTTGAACCCAGGCCCTCAGGCTTTTCAAGCAAGCTCATTTAACCACTGAGTTATATCTCCAGCCCATCTGTCCCATTTTTGTCTTTTCCCTTCTCCTGCTGAACAATATTTATTTTTTAGGTTCCAGCTTGAATTCCACCTTGTCTCTTTGTTTTTTTACCTGACTCTATGCATAGCACATTTTACCTGAATCTTCTGCACAGAGACATTTAAATTATTTATGAGTTTACATGCCTGTATGGGAAGCTCTCATTAATAGGAAAGAATGAGTTAGATAATCAATCTTTTTCCAAAGCCCCCTGTGGATTTTTCTACCATAAATCTTAGATTTTCTTCTTAAGTCATTTGTCTATTAACCTGCCCTCCCCTCGTGGGGTACAGGCTTCTTTGTGGACAGAAACCTGCTAATCTTTATGTTATCTAATAGTAGATGTTCAATACATTTTCATTAAATTAAACTCTCTCATCTGCTATGCTATGGGCTACTGAGCAAAGGAATTAAATCATTACCAAATCTCTGGCACATATTCTAATATTTGATTAAGATATCAATATTTATCTGTTGCATAATTAAGTCTATATTATTTAGATTTCAAATATTTTGAATTAATGCTTTATACTGGCCAATTCATTTCTTTTAATAGCATGTAAAACAAGAGGCTGAGGTTTGTGGATTCTGGAGGCTAGTCAAAGGCCAGCCCACCTAGGTAGTGTGCTAGACTGTGGAGCCAGCAGGGGGCACTGCAGCCATTGTGGATGAAACTGGATCAGACATGAGTTCCATTCCTGCCAAGGCAGTGTGACATCGTCTGGTTATCTCTTTGGTTTCCTGTCCCTAACTAAAACTGCCTAAAAGAAGCTAGCTTTCTTCTATCTCTTTTAACAGGACCACGGCCCAAGGTTATAAGATGTTGGGACCTAGCCTAGCTGAATATCTGTGAGCTAAATTTTAGAATAAAATATGCAGCCGGATGAGGTGGTTTACACCTTTCGGTAGAAGCACAAGCATGGTAACACATGCCTTTGATCCTAGCAGCCAGGAGGCAGAGGTGATAGAAGTTAATGCTAATAAGCTTTGCTCCTGCTTGCTGAGCTCCCTTTTGAGAGAGATAAGGCTATGTAGCCTTTGGGTTATATAAAGGTTGGATGTTGGAATAAAGTTTTGAGATTTGCCCTGACCTATCTCCCGGCTGCATGTGCTTCTCCCTGATGGAGCCCATCTCCTGCTGGCCAGAGAGACTTGGGCTCCCTTGCAGGGGGCCAGGGGTCTGTGCTTTCCCCAACAATAGGAGAATTGAGGGACAGGTTCCTACTAGTGTTTTGTAGCAGTGTTCTCTGATTTGAAACATTCTCTCTGACAAGTAGGTCTATAAACTCTAGCATCATGAAACAAACAATATTCTCAAAATAATAGTTTCTGAATCCTGTCTCAAGTTCACATACTATTCAGTACTCAGATCTCAGTGTAGACTTCATAACCTTCAAGTCTACAGAAATAATGTTTTTAGATGTGGGGACTGAACCTTGACCATGAAGAGCGCACATCATACAACTATTTCCTCCAAACTGACTTTAGATAGAGTAATCATCTACTTAATTATAATCTCTATCAATGAAATCACCTCATCATGGGCATGAAAAAACAAAATGATTCAATTAATTAATGCAGAGAAGCACAGGGATTCCCTGCCTGCCTCCAAATCCATCCACCATCTACCACAACTGCCACCATTATTATAAGCCTCCCACATTGATGATGAAATTATTACAGGATGACTTGCTCTCTGCTCCATACACTGACAGCAATGAGCATGGAACAGTTTTGTTTTTCTCCTTTTCTGCTCTGACATATTCTAATGATGTTTATTGTCCTTATCAAACCCAAAGGAATCTAAAACTGCTTGCTGCTTGCCACTGTCTCTACAGTAGTTACCAATGCTCCATAATACCACTCTGCCCATATTCAAAGCCTTGTTATCAGAACCAAAAACACTAGAGTAGTTCCTTCTTTACTGTCAAAATCCCCACGCACCAAAGCATTGGCTTAGGTCCACCTTAATAGCATGAGCCCTGGGGAATGAGCTGCAGTAAGTGACAGACAGATTCTTTTCTTAACTTAGAGGCACTCCTCTCTTCCGTGTTCAACCTTAATATACAAATTAATACTTGATAATGTTTGTATATTTACTTTGGGCCAGCTACTATGCTAAGATACATTATAGAACTCTTACTCAACCTTCATGACAATTCTATGAACTATTTATTATCCACCTCTGAAAATGAGTTTTTCAGGGTTGACAGCATTTGCTCAGGTTAGCACAAATGTTGACCAGGGACCTCATGTCTCAGGATGGAATATACTGATCAGTCCCCTTCCTAGGATAAATCAGCTTGTCCTTTGCTAAAAAGAGATAATGGCTACACAAGTGAAAGGCCATGAAGAGATCACACGTGTCTCCTGAGGGGTATATGAAGAAAATTGTGTCTTTGCTGGTTATATGTATGGTCTTTGGAAAGGTTTAACAGTGAGGCTCTTGTATCCAAAACTATGACCAAAATTACAGGCTTTTCTCTTCCTGGAATTAAATAATAATAATAATTAACAACAATAATCATATTTGTCTATAATTTACATTTATCTCTAGAAGAAATAATGTGTCCTATAATGTGGCAAATTTCTGTGGTCTGTCCTTTGATTCTTTCTCCCCATTAATGAACAGACAGTGAGTTTAATTTTCATGCTTCTCTATGTCCAGATACAGGGTAAAAGTGAAATGACAAGTGAGCATGGAATATTGTTGCATCTGGTTTCCAAAAATCTTCCACCCCAATAGATGATGGTATCTCTTTCAAATCTAAATCTCTTAGCTCTAACTTTTTATTTGTGCTTTCAATGTTAATCCCTTTAATATTTTTTTTCTTTTATCTTGATCATCCTTATTCATTCCACATATCTTTTTACATATATGCAATTCCCATTTTTTAAGATCTAAATGAACTGGTCAGGGTGGTCATGAAAATTCCCTTCCATCCTTCCACTGTGAATCAGTATGTTTCCTTTCTAAAGTTGGTTTTGATGGCCCAGACTCAGTTCACCATGCACTACGGCACTGGTCATTCACTTAATGCACTTCGTACTAGAGTGGTTGTTTACTTAATTGACGTGACTGAGACATTGTACTTTTTTCTCCTCACCTCATTTGACCTGCAACTGAGCTTTTGTTTTCCTTCACTTATTTTTATGGCTTTCTTGATTCTTGTTTGTGATCATTTGAATCTGGTTAGGCTAGTCACTATGTCCACTCATGTTAAGAAAATAAACCATTCTGAGATAATTGTCAGATAATTAAACCAGCAAAGGACATTTGCCCAATGCTATTATTGCTCAAGTTACAAAGTCAAATATTTGAATTATAAATGATAGATACATATAACCAGACTAGAGGCAGGGAAAACTATTATAAACTATGATCAATTAAGAACCATGCAAAAATGTAACAAAGCAATTTTAAAAATTACTGAAGCGGATTTCTGACACATGTGTACAACTGCATATAAAATATGCAATAATCCTGGAAAAGCAAAATGAGATGGCATAGAATGTAACAGCCTCTTTTGTTATCCATGTAGAGCAGCTGCTTGATCAATTCCCCAAATGCCTTTTGGGGATAAGTCCAACTCCGAGGCCAGGCACACCAAGAGGAAAATGTCACCAATGCAGCACCGATCCAATCTTTGTTGCACTAAAACACAGACATTATTGCCCAGAGACAAATGAACTAGAAGCCAGTGTAAGGACAATGGTATGAAGCAAAAGAGTAGAAATAACAATTAGGTAGCTTTGGGGAAGCCATTGTTCAGATGGCAAGCCAAATAGAGAGGTTGCAAAACCAAGTCATTCTTCATTTTGACTTCTAAAAGCAGCCACGTCTTCTGTTGCACCATTACTAACTCAGTCAGGAAATAAGCAAGCAGTGTGCATGGCAGCGTGGGTCCATGAGTTAGCTTTGTGGTACTAAATATTATCTGGAAGGAAAAAAAGTAGATGTTCTAATATAGAAGAATACAGATGTCTGATGAAGTGAGCCTAGGACAAAATCCTAGAAGCCCTAAGCAAATAAAAGTCAGCCTGTAAATAGTAAGCGACTTTGTTCCATTCTCAGAAGTTAAAAGGCAAGGTTTTTTTTTTTTTTTTGCCTGTGAAGATGTGGATTTTACGAATGGCCTAAAGCATGTGTTGCAGTCAGCCACATGCTACCAGGATGAATCTCCAAACCAGGCACAGTTATGGGAGGAAAGGATTTATTGAGGCTACAGATCCAGGGGAAGTTCCATAACAGTGAAACAGGCTGGACCTGTGTCCAAGCAGAGATAGATAGACATCAAAAACACCATACACAAATAGCAAACAGGCAGGAGGTCCAAGGAGAGAATTTCTTCCCCTTTATATAGCCTTAGGGTGGGGTCTTGTAACTAAATGTATTCCTGGGTCTCTGGAATTTCCTTCCTGCACTGCCCACACAGGAAGGGATCTTCACATTCTAGCTCTCCTGAGCTTCCTTACATCTTGCCCCCTACTGAGAGGCTGCCTTCCTGTGAACATCCTCAGAGACCCACCCAAGAAAATTAAAAAGATCAAGTTAATGACAAAACCTAACCATCACAAGTCCACCCCTAGAAGTGTGCATGGCAGAATGTATTCATGAGTTTGCTTTATCTTACTAAATGTTATCCGGAAGGAAAGAAAGTAGATGCTCTGTTGCAGTCATCATTCTAGTTGCTGCGCAGAAAGAACCCAAACAAAAGCGGCTTGTGGAGGAATGGGTTTATTTGGCTTACGGACTCGAGGGGAGACTCCATTCTGGCAGGGAAAACGATGGCATGAGCAGAGGGCTGGACATCACCTCTGCCACAGCACTGCAAACAGCAGCAGGAAGGTGTGCCAAACACTGGCAAGGGGGGAGCTGGCTTATAACCCCCATAAACCCACCCCCAACAACACAGCTCTAATGAGGTTCTAATTCCCAAATTGCCATCAGCTGAGGATCGATCTATCAGAACACATTCAATTGTTTGTGGGGGACACCTGTATCAAACCATGACCGTCCGCCCCTGGCCCCCACAAACTAATAATCATACAAGATATAAACACAATATGTTCAGCTCAACTCTTAAGTCCCCGCAGCTTTCAACTAAGCCATAATACCAAAAATAAACCCATAATGGCACAGAACATTCACAATGCAAAACATGAGGCACAGCAAAAACAGATTGACCAATACAATACAAGATTTAAAACAAAC
>PVHP010046603.1:0-13236 GCA_004024765.1 Zapus hudsonius | reverse complement strand
ATGAGTTTGAGGCCACCCTGAGACTACAAAGTGAATTCCAGGTCAGCCTGAGTTAGAGCAAGACAAAAAAAAAAAAAAAAAAAAAAAGGAAAGAAAAGAAAACAGAATGCAACCATATTTCTGAGGTAGAATCTATAGAATTCTGTGACTGGTGATACAGGTAAAGAATGAATAAGACCCAAAAGTTTTTGGCTTAGGATAGAGAGGACAGTACTCCTGTGTCTCTCTGCTCCAGAATAGATTCAGGCTGGGGGAGCATAGTCTCAGCTCGGTCCCACAGGATACACGCTGACCACACATATCTCCCTACTTGGTGGTCCCCAAACCCAATCCACCAAGGTCACAGTAACACAGGACACCCCCCCCCAACTTATCCAAAGGAACCAACAAGCAATTTACTTTGCACCAGCTGGAAGCACTAACACCTTGTATAAAACACTTCTTTAAAAAAATATTTGATTTAGTTACTAGCAAGCTGTGATGGTTAGGTTTTATTGTCAACTTGGATCTTTTTAATTATCTTGGGTGGGTCTCTGAGGATGTTCACAGGAAGGCAGCCTCTCAGCAAGGGGCAGGATGTAAGGAAGCTCAAAGGAGCTAGAAATAAACATCCTTTCCTGCGTGGGCAGTGCAGGAAGGAAATTCCAGAGACTCAGGAAGCCAATAAGTCTGGGATAGGGTTGTAAGACCCCCCACTCTAAACCTATATAAAGGGGAAGAGATTCTCTCCTTGGCACTCCTGCCTGTTTGCTAGTGTGTGGTATAGATGACGGGTTTTTCTCTCTGCTGAGACCTGTGAAAGAGGGCCAGCCTCTTTCGCTGTTACGGAACTTCCCTTCAATCTGTAGTTTCAATAAAAACTTTCTTCACCCAATTGTGCCTGGTTTGGAGATTCATCCCAGCAGCATGTGGCTAATTTGGTACCAGGAGTGGAGTGACTGCTGAGATGAGTCTGACCATGTGGATTTTGATCTTCTGGAACTTGTGTGCTAGAGGAATGGAATGAACTTGGTACTTGCAACTGAAGATGCCTTCCAGAGTGGTAAGCCAAGTTTTATGGACTATTCTGGTGAGAATTTGGAAATGCTCAGTGCAGAGAGAATTGCATTTGGAGGCTTGGCTTATGAACTTTCTACAGGGAAGGAGAGACTACAGAAAACCTTGATAGAAGTGTGTGCCTGGGCCAAGGAGTGGGTGCGTCCTACTGCCCAGGCCCAGAGAGTTTGCCCAAGGCTGAATTTAAGTAAGATTTGAAGTTAGAGGAATGCATGCATGGAGTGGGTCGTGAAGTGCACAGGGTTCCAGGAGCCTCTGCTGAGATGCGGTATTTGGAACACGGCCCGCCTCCATGGCTGGGTAACCAGCTCCAGGAGGGTCCCCAGGGCGCCAACTCCAGCCCCGGCCAGGGCCCCTCCCCAGCCCCGACCAGGCCCCCTCCCCAGGGCGCGAGCGCACCCCCGGCCGGAGCCCGGCGGCCAGCCCCACGGGCGCGGACTCACGCGCCAAACGATGTCCCGCGACCCGCCGGCGGCCCATGGCCCACTCCCCGCGGTGGCCATGGAGATGGCGGACCCCGCTCTCCAGCGTGCGGGGGACACAGGGCCCGCCCGCCACCGCGGTTCAAAGGCAGGAAGGCCCTGGGAGGACCCCGGCGGGGCTGCCCGAGGCGCCGCCTGAGCAGAGCGCAGCGCCGGCGACGGCCCGCCCCTTCGCAGCCTCGTCGGGACGGGCGCAGAGGACCAGAGCTGTCCGGAGTCCAGGTGCCCCACGCGGGGCGCTGACTCGAGGAGCCGTCCCTTGGAGTCCACAAGTTCCCTCCGAAGAAGGGAGTATCGGGGCGCCAGGAGGGGGGCGCGGCGGCGCTGCATGCTGGGAACTGTAGTCTCCGCGACCCCTGCAGGCCGCGGAGGAGCGTTACGTTCTGGAACCTGGAGCTCCCCAGAGGAGGCGCGGGGGTGACGCGAGGCATGGTGGGAATCGTAGTCTTTAGACTTATTTCTATTTAGAGAGAAATGGGTGCCTTAGGGCCTCTACGAGCTCCGGACGCATGCGCCACTTTGTGCATCTGGCTTCACTTGGGTACGGGGAACCGAACCCGGACCTTTAGGCTTTGCCAGCAAGAGCCTTAAGTGCTCAGCCAGCACCCCTCTTTTTTTTTTTTTTAACGAATTCTAAAAACCCTGTAATACCCACAGGGAGGGAGAGGTATTATGCGGCTAGAAAGATCTGGAGAACCAATTTTCATTCATTTCTTCCTGACTATGAGCCACTTAAGAGTAAAATCAAAGGATATTGTGGCCCACTCCATAATGGGTATTCAATAATCTTACTGAACTACTCCAGAACAATAACAACAACAAAGATTGGGGGTTCTATTAGTCGAAAGGCCCATTTGGTTTCATACAATCTGGATTCTAGCTCCAGTTCTAACATTTCCTAAGTGTAGTATCTTCATATTCTCTGGGTCTCAGTTTCCTTGTTTGTAAAATAAATACAGAGACAGCATCCTGTTTATGCTGCGTAAATACACTATATAAAGGATATAATTGATTTTCTGCCAACCAGGAAAGAAGTTTCTCGCTAATTCGAGTTCCCTAAGCCTTATGAGACCCCTGGGTGAGTACTCCTAGCCCTTTTCCTATTCAATTGCATGGTATACCAACAGTCAACACTGCAGAAAGGTGGAGGGATGGACATGATGATCTACTAATTCTGAAGAAACTCATGGGCAACTGAGAGAAATTGACATGACACACGTGGTCTATAATGTTTGCTAACTCCTGTTAGATGGCATCACATCCACTTCTGAAACCATATCCTGTCAATCATGTCTGAAGCCCTGCAGGACAACTCTAGACTATAAATGGTTGATCGGGTCTGTACCATGAAGAAACCTTCTGGTGGAGAAAACAAAAAGTCTTCTCTTGGGCTGGAGAGATGGCTCAGCAGTTAAGGCACTTGCCTCCAGTGCCTTAGGCTCCTGGTTCAATTCCCAGTACCCACATAAGCCAGACCCACAAGGTGGTGGCCCTGATGCTCTCGCTCTCTCTCTCTCTCTCTCTCTCTATCTATCTATCTATCTATCTATCTATCTATCTATCTATCTATCTATCTATCTATCTATCTTTCTGTCTGCTTGAAAAATGAATAAATAAAATTTTTGAGAAAAGTCTTCTCTTTTTAAAAAAATCATTTATGGCCTGGGAAGATGGTTCAGTGGTTTCAGACACTTGCTTGCAGAGCTCAGGTTCAATTCCCCAGTACCCATGTAAAGCCAGATGCACCAAGTAGCACATGCATCTGGAGTTCATAGGCAAGAGGCCCTAGTGCACACACACGTATATGCTCTCTTTCCTTACAAATAAAAATATTTTAAATCATTTATTGGTTTATTTTTATTTCACATAAACGTTGGGTTTCATGAAGAATTCACATATATATATATATATATATATTTTTTTTTTTCAAGCAGAGATAGAATAGAGACATACAGAAAGAATGGGCAAACCAGGGCCTCCAGCCACTACAAACAGACTCCAGGTGCATGGGCCATCTTGCATGATGGAATGTCTTGTTCAGGAGTCCATGGCTTCTGTGAGTTCTCCAGTGTAATGACCGTATCATGTCAAGAAGGCAGCCTTTCACAGCGCTCCTCCCCAACCTCCGGCTCTTACATTCTTCCATGATCCTCATGCCCCTCTTCCATGATTCTTTGAGCCTTGAGGTGGGTGATACGGCCTGAGAACACAACGGTCACTTGCTCAGCACTTCTGTAGCTCTGCGTCTCTGCATTAACTGCCCACTGCAAAAAGAGACTTCTTTGATTGGGGCTGAGAGCCCCACTCATCGATAAGACTTGAACACATTTAGGAGGCAGCGGATACAAATTTTAAAGAATCAGTTTATCTAAGTTAAAAGGAACCATTTGTTTTGGCTCATGGCTTCAGAAATCTCAGCAGCTTTATGCTTTAGGCTTAGTGAGGTAGAACATTATGATGGGGGGCTGGAGAGATGGCTCAGCAGTGAAGGCGCTTGCCTGCAAAGCATAACGACTGGAGTTCTATTCCCCAGTACCAACGTAAAGCCAGATGCACAGTGGCATATGCACCTGGAGTTTGTTTGCTGTGGCTGAGGCCCTGGCATGCCCATATCCCCTCTCCCCTCCCCCTCTCCTCTCCCCCTCTCTTTCTCCCTCTCCCATCACTTCTCTCCCCTTGCAAATAGTCTTAGAAGTAACAGAAGGTTTTGCAGGGCCCCGCCTGGACCGGCTTATCTCGGCTCCTTGTCGCTCACCACTAGCCACTGACCCAAGCCATGACCGCAGGTGGCAGCAACCGCCTCCTACAACCGCATTCTGCGCCCCTCTGCTGCCTCCGGATCCTGCGCCTCTGCTGCGCCCCGGAGCCTGCGCCCGGCTCCTGCGCGACCCTGGGTGACCCAGCCAGCAGCGGCTCTCAGGACCCAGCGAGGAGACCTAGGGGCAGCCACTGAGCGTGTCTGCGCGCTGAGCAGCTCAGAAGATAAGTCCTCTTTAAAAACCATGATGGCAAAACATTAACAACCAAAAGAACATCTCTGATAGATGTTGTTATGGAGAACCATCTAGATTTTGGTGGTTTGGGCGCATGTGAGGGAACTTTGGCTTGCTCTACCTGTCACCTAATCTTTGAGGGTCACCTAGATGAGAAATTAGATGCCATCACTGGCAGGAGAATGTCATGCTTGACCTGGAGAATGGACTGTCAGAGTTGGGTGCCAAGTCTGTTAGACCATTACTATGGACAATACGACCTGATGCAGTGTCAGTCTATTGACATGAGCAAAGAATCCTAAACTACAATAAAAAAAATTCTATGAAATTTTACCTATTTTTATAATTATTTCTCAATATAATTAAATGAGAACATGAATGCATTTATTATGACCAGATTTATTACTTTAATTAACCTTGTATAACTATTCAATTTTGTAGTACTGAAAGTTTGTAGCTTTTATTTTGGTTCAATTTTAAAAACATCAATCTAATATTAGAAAGTAGCTGATATGATAAACTTCAGCAAAATGTTACCATGTAATTTTATGCTTGCTTATCCAAAAGGCAGGTTTAAGAAAAGCATTATTGTTCCTTCGTTTGGGTGTAGAACTCTAACATGCTTCTCTAAGGCCAGATAGTTAACTAGAGAAATCTGTCCTAGAACCTGTATTACTGGGTTTTTTGTTTTGTTTTGTTTGTTTTTTCGAGGTAGGGTCTCGCTCTAGCCCAGGCTGACCTGGAATTCACTATGTAGTCTCAGGGTGGCCTTGAACTCACAGCAATCCTCCTACCTCTACCAGCCTCTTCCTTAACTTCCCCTGGATCTGTTAATTCAATAATAAATACTTTCCTCCCCAAAATTGTATCTGGTTTGAAGAATCATCCCAGCAGTATGTGACTGACTACGACAAACCTAATCTTTCAAAATAATTAACTTGAGGGCTGGAGAGATGGCTCAGCAGTTAAGGCACTTGCCTGAAGTGCCTAAGGCCCTGGGTTCAATTCCCCATGACCCACATAAGCCAGACCCACAAGGTGGTGGCCCTGGTGTGTGCTCTCTCTCTCTCTCTCTCTCTCTCTCTCTCTCTCTCTCTCTCTCTTTCTCTCTCTTTCTCCTCATCCCTCTGCTTGAAAATGAATAAAATATTTTTTTAAAAAAATAATTAACTTGATACATGATATAGAAAAAGTATTCCAATTAGTCCTACAAAAAGTTGTTGATTGTGTCATAGAACTCAGGGAAGAAATGAAGTGATAAAGTCACTATGTAGATGGAAGCTGAACTCAACACAGAAGCAATGCAAAGAAGTGCTGGTGAGATGGCTCAGCAGTTAAGGCACTTGCCTCCAGTGCCTAAGGCCCCAGGTTTAATTCCCCAGGACCCACATAAACCAGACCCAAGGTTGTGGCCCTGGTACTCTGGTTCTCTCTCTCTCTCTCTCTCTCTCTCTCTCTCTCTCTCTCTCTCTCTCTCTGCTTGAAAATAAATAAAATATTTTTTTAAAAAAAGAATAGCAAAGGAGAGGCTTGTTTGTTTTTGAGCCAAGGTCTCCTATAGGCCCAGGATGAGCTTGAACTCCTGAGTATCCTGCCTCCAATTTCCCAGATACTGGGATTACAGATGTGTGCACCATCACACCTGGTTTAGGAAGGATTTTTTTTTAACCCATGAGCCATCTATCTCCCCCGCCTTCCTATTTGGGACCTGGAGAGGTGGCTCAGCTGTTAGGTGCCCTTGAGGGCCTGAGGGGGCCTGAGATCTGAACATTTGAACTTGGGCAAGACTTGAGGAAGGACTTTTAATCAAAAAGGAAAGAACTAAGACTACATAGTGAATTCCAGGTCAGCTTGGACAAAAGTGAGACCCTATCTCAACCTCCCCTCAAAGAGAGAGAGAAAGAGAGAGAGAAACAGAATTCTTTAATGTTAGAGAAGAAACCTATGATTAGGAAGCCCAAAATACCTGGACCTAAGCTTCACTACTCTAACCCAGAAACATGGAGGTATGAGGATTATTTTTTGTTTTCAAATTGCTTTAATGCTTTTCAAACTTTGTCTTTATTTTTTGTTTGAGGTAGGTCTCACTCTAGCCCAGGCTGACATGGAATTCATTGTGTAGTCCCAGGGTGGCCTTGAACTCACATCGATCCTCCTCCCTCTACCTCCTGAGTGCTGGGACTAAAGGTGTGTGTGTGTGTGTGTGTGTGTAATGTGCATGGGGTATGCACGTGTATGTGCCCTGATGCCCCAAACGCTTGTGTGCAGCAGGGGTTGCTTGCCTGCAGTGGACAAAGTGAGGTGTCCCTCCATCGCGGTGGACAGAGGAGCAGAACGTCATAGGCTCCATCCACTCTTCCATCTGGCTTGCTTTGGCCCCGAATTGTTTAGGGAGTCTGCAACTTACAGGGCTCTGATTCTTGGGTCTCTGCTCCCCTGTAGGAGTGGGGTTACAGGACCTTGCATGGCCACGCCCAGCTGTTTACCTGAGATCTGAACATTTGAACTTGAGCAGCCTCAGGCCCCCTCAGGCCCTCAAGGGCACCTAACAGCTGAGCCACCTATTCAGGTCCCAAATTGTGACAATATTTTTAAATTAGCCATCCTTTTCACTGACATAGTTTGAGTTATTTATATTTTCATCCCGTGTATGTATGTATGTATGTATGTATGTATGTATGTATGTATGTATGTATATGTGTACATGTATGAGCATGTGTGCCAGTGCTCCTGCACGTCTGCATGTGGGGACTAAAGGTCAGTGTTAGGTCTTCCTACATCAATCTTCAGTTTATTTTTTGAGCTGGTCTTTCACTGAAACCAGAGCTCACAGATTTGGGGAGACTAATCCGAAAGGAGTGGTCAGGAGGTCCTTAAGGATCCTCCTGGCTCTACCTCCCCAGTGCTGGGATTACAGCACACATTCTGTGCCCCGTGTCATGGTTTGATCCAGGTGTTCCCCACAAATAAATGAATTTGTTCTGAGTGATCGATCCTCAGCTGATGGCATTTCAGGTATTAGAACCTCGCTAGAGCTGTGTTGTTGGGAGTGGGTTTATGGGGTTATAAGCCAGTTTCCCCTTGCCAAACAAACCTATTCCTCCACAAGCCGCTTTTGCTTGGGTTCTTTCTGCGCAGCAACTAGAATGCTGACTACAACACAGGCACTTCCACAGGAGTACTGGAGAAAGAACTCAGCTCCCTATGCTGAGCAAAGCCAGCACTTTACTGGCTGAGCTATCCCTCCAGCCCATAAATGAGCACATTAGATATTTATAGGAGGAAAATTCAGATACCCGTGTAAACCCACACATTAAAACAGGTTCCCAGGAGCTCCAGCAAGCGGAAGATAAACCCCCCTGGGAAAATTGAGGGCAGAGTCACAAAATGTTCTCCCACCGAGGTGTCCAACTGCCTAATATCGGCTCATCACAGACAAATATTCAAGTTCTCAATTAATCCAACCAAGTGTCACACTACCTGTCTACGAGAGCAAGCATCTAGACAGTGGGGGCTCACCAAATATCTGTACATAATTCAGGAAACAACAGGATGGCAGAAGTTAGGCGGGACCATTTCAGGCACTAGGGGGCAGCCATACCGTGTGGTGGACATCACTGGCCTGAGGGAGGTGAATGGGACACACGTTGCATTTCCATCTCAACAAGCAGTCACAGTGGCCATCCAAGATAGGAGAAAAGAGTTGCAAGACACACGCTGAACAACAGTTTATTTATTTTGGATGATGATGTATGAGTTCGGGGTTCACAGAGGCTCGCAAGCACTCTACCACGGAGCTACATTGGATTTCTGTCTGTTCCACAGGTGGTGACACTTCGATGGCAGTCATCAGCTTCCTGCTGGTGTTGGCCACACTTCTTTCCTGTGGCTGATGCCATGTCCAGAAGAACCACAGTCCCCAGCAACACACAGCAGAGAACTGAGAAACAAAACCAGTTCCTTTCAAGACCTCCCCTACAGGAGCAGCTAAGGTGCAGAAGAGGGCATCCACTTCAAGGCCACGGCTGTCCAGCTCCCCAAATCCTGAACACTGGTTTCTGCGCTCAAGAGAGAGATTATTAAGGTTTCCTGTATTTCTCTGACACTCAGTGACCTTCTATGACCTAGAGCCCCAGGCTTTGCCGAAGACAACCTTGACCTGCTTCCACCTCCCAAGTGCTGGGATTACAGGCCTGTGCCACCAGCGATGCCTGGTTTATGTGGTGCTGGGGATTGAACCTGGGGCTTTGTGCATGCTAGGCAAGAACTCTACCGACTGAACCACATCCCCAGCCCTGTGCCTTTTAAAATTATTTTCATGGGCTGGAATTTGAAGTAGCTTGGAGGCCCTGACATGCCCATTCTGTCTCTATGAAAGATGTATTTCATAGAATATATGTGGAAGCTGTATTTGAAAATTTATTATTTGCAGAGGGGGGGAGAGACAGAATGCATGCACCAGGGCCTCCTGCCACTGCAACTGAATTCCAGATACATGTGCCACTCTGTGCATCTGGCTTTATGTAGGCACTGGGTAACTGAACTGGGCCATTGGGCCTCGCAAGCAAGCGTCCTCAACCACTGATCCATCTCTCCAGTGCCACCTCCCCCCAGCCCTGATTTTTTTAAAGAATCTACAAGTGTTCTGAAGAAATGTTTTTTTTTAATATTTTATTTATTTCATTTGAGAAAGAGAGAGAGGGAGGGAGGGAGGGAGGGAGGGAGGGAGAAAGAAGCAGACAGAAAGAATGGGTGCACCAGGGCCTTCTCCATACACGTTCCATCTGATCTGGCTTTACATGGGTACTGGGGAATGGAACTCAGGTCCTCTGCAAACACCTTAACTGCTAAGCCATCTCTCCAGCCCTTGTTTTTTGAAACAGGCTTTCATATAGTCCAGGCTAGCCTTCAACTCGATACACAGCAGAGGCTGGCCTTGAGCTTCTGATCTTCCTGGCTCCCTCCCAAGTCCTGGGATTACAGGTGTGCGCCACTGTCCTTTTAAGTAAAGAGGCACACGGTTAGGACATGGTCAGGTTTACTACTTTTCAGAGACCTCTCCATGGCTGTAAACATAATGGAAGAGATGAAGAAAGCCACTGGAGTTATCACAGCTCAAATGTGCAATGACTAGGTCCTGAATGTTGTTTATGGCAATGACAGGACAGATTTGAGACACATTCCAGAGACAGCAGAGACATCCATGTGGAAGGGGAGGCATTGGTGTTGGGGTTTCTAGCTTGGATGACTGCTCTCTCTCCCTTTCTCTTCTTTCCTTTTTGTGGCACTAGGAATTGAATGTAGGACCTAAAACATGCCAGGCAAGTGTTCTACCACTGATTTTATATATATATATATATATATATATATATATATATATATATATATATATATATACACACACACACATAATGTATATATGTGTATATATATCCTTAGACCTCTTACTTTTTAATTTTTTTATTTTAATTTTTTTTGTACTGCAGCACTTTTATTTTTCCTTACACAATGACATGTTGCTGAGGCTAATATTCTCACTTACCAGTAGAAAACCAAAGGTCATCTCTTAAAAGAATTGAGTACAAAACCTTACATAAAAGGATGAATAAATTTACAGGTGTAAATGCAAACGTTCAAAACTCAAGGCCGATGGTGGTCACCAGAATGGAAACTGGGTCCTAAGGCTCGGACCTTCCCACCGTTAGTCCGGCAAGATGGAGGTGACAACTAGTTTGGGAACCCTTGCCAGCGTCAAGAAATCCTGGAGCAGTCAGCACTGCCATTTAACACCCTGAACAGATCCGGTACTGTGCTCACAGATCCGCCCAGTGGGGATTTCTCTTCCTCAGCCACCAAGTGACCGACCCAGGAGGACTAAGGGCTTAAATCAAGATGTGCACAGGGTGTTAAACATATGCCAACGGAACAATTAACTTGAATACAAGGTCAAAAATCAGCAACAAACTCTACAATCCAGTGCTGATATCAGACACAAGCTTCAAGGACAGATTTCTTTTCAAAGGCTTATTCCAGTTTCATGAGGCTAGCATGAGGTGTGTACATTTGCCAGGGCAAATCGGTACTTCGGAATCAGCTCATGCAGCAGATGCCTGGCACCTGCTCAGTCCATCTAGAAGCATTTGCAGTGGACGATGGAGGGGCCTGACTCATTGTATTCTTGCTTGTTGATCCACATCTGCTGGAAGGTGGAGAGCGAGGCCAGGATGGAGTACTTGTGCTCAGGAGGAGCAATGACTTTGACCTTCATTGTGCTGGGAGCCAGGGCTGTGATCTCCTGCATCCTGTTGGCAATACCTGGGTACTTGGTGGTTCCACCAGACAGCACCATGTTCTGGCGGATGTGTTATGTCACACTCCATGAGGAGTTGAAGGTGGTCTCATGGATGCTGCAGGACTCCATACCCAGGAAGGAAGTGTTCTGATTAATTGATCCTCAGCTGATGCCAGCTTGGATATTAGAACCTCTCTGGAGCTGTGTTGTTGGGGGCGGGCTTATGGGGTTATAAACCAGCTTCCCCTTGCCAGTGCTTGGCACACCTTCCTGCCACTGTTTGCAGTGCTGTGGCGGGGGTGATGTCCACCCCTCTGTTCATGCCATTGTTTTCCCTGCCAGGAAGGAGTCTTCCCTCAAGTCTGTAAGCCAAATAAACCCATTCCTCCACAAGCCACTTTTGCTTGGGTTCTTTCTGCGCAACAACTAGAAAGCTGACAACAATACACAGAGAGAGAATGGGCACACCAGGGCCTCCTGCCGCTGCATATGAACTCCAGATGCTGTACCACTCTGTGCATCTGGCTTTATGTAGGTACTGGGGAATCAAACTCAGGTGGTTAGGCTTTGCAGACAAGTGCCTTAACCCTAAGCCATCACTCCAGCCCTTAATCTTATTGAAGGCTTATCTTCCAGGCACTGTTTCAGGCCCTGAGTACAATTTTAAACAAGATAGGTATGGTCCCAGTCTACAGCAGAACAGGGTAAACAAATACACAAAACACTACTTAATTATAATTATAAATTACTGTGACAGAGTACAATAAAGACTAGCTCCATCTGAATCAGGGACAAGTGTGGATGGCTTACGGTTCATCCATAAGCTATGTGAGCCATGATGAAGTGGAGGATCGAGATCTGCAAGAGTGGGGACTTGGAAAGGACTAGAGACAGATACACCCATGGGAGATGAAGGCACATGGCGAGGAGGGTCTCTACCTGCTCTAGCAATGAGCCAGGGCCTCTTCAGAGGCTTTCCTGGGGCAGTGCCACATTCAGCCACCCATGTGGACCTCACCATGAGGGAGAGGTGGTGGCAAGAGCTACACATCGACTGTGCTGAGTCAAGGAAAATCCCTGCCGCAGTGCTTACAGAGGACGGAAGCCGTCACCTGCAGGAGCAATGAGCCCAACTGGCCTCCTAGTAAACCTCAGCTGGAGTTTCTGCAACACAAGTGAGGGAGAGAGACCAGCTTACAGGCAGGCACTTAGGATTTTATTTTGTAAATATGTTGCTTTTCTGTTGTCTTTCTAGTTGTCGGTCAAAAATTAATGTCAAGGGGCTGGAGAGATGGCTCAGCGGTTAAGGCACTTGCCTCCAGTGCCTAAGGCCCCGGGTTCAATTCCCCAGTACCCACATATGCCAGACCCACAAGGTAGTGGCCCTGGTGCACTCTCTCTCTCTCTCTCTCTCTCTCTCTCTCTCTCTCTCTATATATATATATATATATATATATATATATATATCTCTGCTTGAAAAATGAATAAATATTTTAAAATAAAAAAAATTAATGTCAAGGTTAGTGAAGAATTTGAAGACAGAACATTCTCTTCTCCTGTCACTAACTTAAAAAAAAAATTTTAGGGCCTCCTGGTGCTACAAATGAACTTCGAGTACATGCACCACTTTATGCATCTGGTTTTATGTGGGTATTGGGGAATCAAATGCCGGGCCAGAAGGCTTTGCAAGCAAGCACTTTTAACTACTGAGTTATCTCCCCAGCCCTCCTGTTGTCACCTTTTTTTTATAAAATATATATATTATTTATTTATTTTTAAAATATTTTAGTTACTCATTTTTAAGCAGAGAGAGAGAGAGAGAGAGAGAGAGAGAGAGAGAGAGAACCAGGGACACCACCTTTTGGGTCTGGCTTATATAGGTACTAGGGAATTGGCACAGCGATCCTCCTTCCTCTGCCTTCCGAGTGCTGAGATTAAATGATTATAGCATTATAGTTATGCTTTTTAAAATTCATTATTATTTATTTGAGAGAGGAAAGGAAGGGGAAAGAGAGAGAAAATGGGTGTAGCAAGGTCTCTTACCACTGCACAAGAACTGCAGACACATGTCCCACTTTGTGCATCTGGCTTTACAAAGGTACTAGGGAACTGAATCCAGGCCAACCTGGACCAGCTGGCTTTGCAAGCAAGTGCCTTTAACCACTGAGCAATCTCCCCAGTCCCTAGTTGTGTTTATTTGTGTGTGTGTGTGTGTGTGTGTGTGTGTGTGTGTGTGCACATCAGGGTTTCTTTCTGCTGTAAACAAAGGCCAGACATATGCACCATTTCTTACCACTTTATTTATTTGTGAGGAGACAGAGACAGAGACAGAGACAGACAGAAACAGAGAATGGGTGCACCAGGACCCCCTGCCACTGCTAACAGACTCCAGACACATGCACCACTTTGAGCA
>PVHP010046602.1:0-13195 GCA_004024765.1 Zapus hudsonius | reverse complement strand
AGTCTCGCTGACCTGGAATTCACTCTGTAGTCTCAGGCTGGCCTCGAACTCACGGCAACCCTCCTACCTCTGCTTCCCGAGTGCTGGGATTAAAGGCATGCGCCACCACGCCTGGCTCGCTATTTAATTTTTTAATGGTTAAAATCAACATGGAACAAATCGTTAAAAAAGCAAATCTTGAAATAAAACATAGAAGCCATTTTCTCATTTTTTGAGAATTGAAGTGTTCTGGATCAGGCTGTAATGGTTTTGGGAGAGCAATGGGTTTGGGAGAAAGACTTTTTAAAAATATTTTATTTATTCATTTTGAGAGAGAGAGAGAGAGAGAGAGAGAGAGAGAGAGAGAGAGAACACCAGGACCACCACCTTGTGGGTCTGGCTTATGTGGGGACTGGGGAATTGAACCCAGGGCCTTAGGCACTGGAGGCAAGTGACTTAACCGCTGAGCCATCTCTCCAGCACGGGAGAAAGACTTTTAACACATTCTTCCCATTACTATGAGTTGAGATTTTTTTCACCTGCAAAGACAAACTTTAGAGACAGCAATGTGCTGTGGCCCAGACCAACACCTGCTGCTCAGTTCCCTTCCCCAGCCATGCTCTTCAGAGTCACAGATGGCCAGAGCCACTTGAGCTCCTGGTTATACAGGGTCAGTCTGGCAAGAGCCAGAGAGTAGCACAAGAAACCACACCTGGAACCACTGACAAGCACCATGTAGTGAAGAAACCCAGACTGACTCTGTTAGACCCCATTCTACTGAAACAACACCAGGAAGGCAAGGCCCTCTTACTGCCATTTGCCATTCACAAGGCTCTTCAAACAGGCCCAGGTAACCACACCATCCCAGAGACTTCAGAACTCCGGAGTTCAACTCAGTGCCTTTCCAGAACCTCCCTGACTAGCCCAGGAAAGCAGAGCTTTCCTTTTTCTAGGGATAAATGAGCTCCCACCTAACTTCCAGATATGCACACAGCACACTAATGCATCCTACATGCATATATAGACCTTTCTTGGCTTTTCCCAGTAAGTCTATAGCCTTAGCTAAATGGTCAGCTTCCTGAGGGCAGGATGGTGACCTTATTTTTCTTCATCCTTCCTGCTGTAAGTTTTGTGCACAGAGCCAAGAGGCCTGATTTCTGCAGATCACACCCCTAAAAGCAGGTGCTATGTCTCACTCATCCTAGTACAGTAACTAGAATACTAGGGACTCAGGGCACATTGACTGAACATTAATTAAATCAGAAAAAGACTTTGCCGTCCCAAGTAATAATCTGCTTATCTGAAAGAACATAGACTGCAGTAAAGATTCCAACCTACTCCTGGAAGGGACAGAAATCAAGTCACCTGCAATTAACCCACTCCCTGCAAGCCGACCCACGTTGTTCAGGAGATCCAACAAGTTTCACCAAAAGAAAGCATCTATGCTTAATGAGAGAAACCTCGCCTTCTCCTCCCTAGGCTGGACTGTCTCCCATCTTTCCTGGAGTAGCGTAATAAAGACTTTCCAAAATGAAAGGGCCATTTTGTATTTTTAAGCACACTTAATGATTTCTTATATTGTTTATTTACTGATAAAAACTGAATTTTCCTCTTTCCAGCACCTCTCCTCTATGGCCCTCTTTCCTCAGGCCCCTGAGCCTCCCTCACTTTGGCTCCTGGCCTACGTACCATCCCTCTACTCAGCCTCAGCTGCCTCTCTCTTGTCTCCTCAATCCTCACCTCACTGTCACTGTCACTGTAGCTCTCTTCTCAGTTTCCCTACCTGAAATCAGCTATTAGGAAACACAGAGAAAAAAAAATCAAATATTTTTTTTTCTTCTATGAACACCTGGAAACACAAGAGGTCCTGATTCCACAGAACCAATGCTGAGGATCCTGGTCATGAGACATTTCCTCTGTTAATAGTTCTGAAATTGACCGTTGAGAGGAAATTTAGCTATTGCATAATATTTGATATGTTAGATCACTTACTGTTTGGAGAATCTTGCTATAGATGAAAACAGAGGTGGGCAAATTTAATGCAATTTCCTTAGTGCGCGTGAGCTAGCTCAGGCTTGCAACACCACAGGGCCAGCTTTATCCATCATGAGGTACAGCTTCAGCACCACCGTGGACAAGAGGATTTAAAGGAATGATAAATCATTCACATCTTTGGGCTCATTAGCATACCTAGCCTGACAATACCCCAGTAAGTCCTTCTTGATTGGCACACTGACAATGTTAAGAGATCCTAGCAGGGGTGTTTCCAAACACAGTGGAAAACAACAAGCGGAGCTCAGATGTTTCAGTTCAGTGAAGGACTTTCTTCAGGGCACAGACAAGAGTAGAAACGCTGTTCATGCCTGTTTCCAGTGGAATGTCTGCAGCCTTCTCACTGAGGCCATCTTATTAATTCAAAAAGAATGGAGAGCATCCAAGAAAAATAATTGGTCTTTCCCTCACAGAGAAATTCGCATGAATGTCTTTTTTTTAAAATGCTGGAATTTTCTCTGCCAGCTCGAGCCTGTCTCTCCCCCCCCCCTTCTGCATTGTGACAGCTGGAACAGATGGTGTCTGGGTAAGACCCCTTACATCTTAAACACTGTCCACGATAAGGTCTGATTTTAACTAGTGATGCTGGAGTCCTAGGTCTGCCTGTCAGGTTTTCCCTCATGAGCACCTACTCACAGGGGTTTCTCAATTCCTACAATATTTTCCAGTTTTCATACTAATGAGGCTTATTTGGCTTTGGCCAAAGAATTTTTGTCTTTAGACTAATTCCTAACATTTAAAATGGTACATTGAGGTGAAAAGAAACATTTCTTCATTCGATAAAGGATGGCTGGACACTATTTCGCCAGACATCCTTCGTGTGATGCAGTCATTTCAACAGGCCATTTTCCAAGACCTGAAAAGCACCAGAAGATTTTAAGCCTAACTGAGGGGACGTCCATCTGGACATTTCTATCAATAAGGCTTTTATAGACACATAGAAGATAACAAAAAACATCATTTCTGAAGATTTCACCAGTGTGTCTGTTCACACACACACACACACACACACACACACACACACACACACAAAATTTTACAGAAAGAAATTACGGCTCCTCTTCAGTTGTATGCTGTGAATGTAAATTTGCTGTGAATGTAAATTAAGAAACCGATACAATACTCAATATATCTTTTATGACTCCACAAAAATAAAAAGATAATATAACAACACACCACACACACACCCCTCTATCTCATTCTGAAAACTGATTTTAGGCTCAGCATGAAAAATGAGAGATGAGCTCGGTCCTTCCACCGACCATTAATCTGAAAGGCTTCTTAAATTTCAGAGCACGTCCACAACACTTTGCCCATTTCCATTTCGCTGCTGTTTCAAATTAAAGAATTTTCTACGCAGTATTCTCTCGAAGGGTCTAAATATTAAACCCCGCGTCTCCAACCCGGGGTGACAAGTGTGGAAACGTGGCGACACGTACGTGAGCCATCGCCTGGCGCCCGCGGACCCCGGGAGCCCGCGGCGGGGCAGGTTCCATGCCCGCCCCCGGGAGCCCACTCTGACCTTTGGGGGAGCGAAGGAGGAAGATGCGTCCCCCGCACGGCCGGACCCCGCACGGCCGCCCCCGCCTCCGCAGCCCTCCCTCCCCCTCGGAATCGGTCATTCATCTGCAGAGGAATGACTCAGTATAAACTTTTCAATCATGGCTCAACGAACCCCCTCCACCAGCCGCGGCGAGCACGCTCGGCTCCGCGGGCCACGCAGGGGATGCGGCGCCTCCAACGCCGGGGGCGGTCACGCCGGGGGAGAGGCCCCGGAGCCCCGGCTGCGGAAGAGCCGCGGCCCACCGGCCCTCGGGGCCCCAGCCGGTCCCCGGGACAAAGTTTCCAAAGTTGAGGTGTCGGGCCGGGCGGGCGGCGGGCGGAGGGCGAGGCGGGCCGGGCCGGGCCTGCCCCGCGCCGCGCCGGGCCCCAGGGCCGCGACCGCCCAGGGCGCCGGGATGGAGCCGGCCCCGGGGCCCGCCCGCCCGCCCGCCGCCCGCGCGGCCCTTACCCCGCGGTCCGTCCGCTCGGCCGCCTCAGGTGCGCCGGACGCATCCCCCGCCGCCGTCCGCAGCATCCTGCTCCCCGGGCAGCCCCATATCGGGGGGCGGGGAAGGGCCGGCGGCCGCCGCCGCCGCCGCCGGCTGGAAAGTCCCTGCTGGGCTGCACCCCGGCTCGCGCACGCGGCGGCCGCCGCCGCGCCGCCTCACGCACCCTCGCGCTGGCACTTCCTCTCGCGCGCTGGAAATCCCCACGGCCCGCCGGCGCGCGCCCGCCCGCCCGCCGCCGCCGCCGCCCCGCCCCCGCCGCCCGCGCGCGCCCGGCCCACGCGCGGCCCCGCCTCCGGCCCCGGCCCCGCGCGCCCGTTGCTAAGAACCCCCGGACCCGCGCTCGCCGCCGGCCTTGGCAACGGCGCGCGCGCCCGCGGCCCTCCCGGCCCCGCCCCTCCCGCGCGCGCGCGCGAGCCCCGCCCCGCCCGGCCTGCGGCCCGGTCTTTCCGGGTAGAGGAGCCAGTCGGGCGCGTGGGGCGCAGAGAAGCAGGTTCGCCGCGCCCCCAACTCGACACACGGCCCCCGCACACTCGCCCACCCGGTCACGCTGGCGGCCTGGCACCCGTGGACGCACGCTCCCGGGAGGCCTCTGACGTGTGCACGTGCAGTGTCCCGGACACCCTTGCCCGCAGACCCGCCGCTCTCCCGCGCCCGCCGTCACGGGCACCCCATCCATCCATCCACGCCCCTCACGCGCACACAAAGACTCGGGGCGCGCACCGCCTTTCCCTGCACCCCACGAAGCTGGGCTCGGCCCAACGTGGACAAGGTGGCCACTTGGGTGCCCTGCACCCCTCCGCCAGCTAGGCTCCCCATTTCTCCAGGGCCGTCGCCTCGGGGTCGACCAGGCCGCGGACTCACAAGATGGAGCAGGCGAGGGCCTGGCTTACGGGTCAGCCGAGGCTGCCGCGTGGACTCGCGTGCCTCCTTTCTTAAGAAGGCTCACGGAGCCATCCTAAGCTGCTCCGGCCGGACGCCCCTCTTGGGTCTCTCTGTGAGTGCAGGACTCATGGGAGTGGAGGCAGGAAGCCCGGCAGCTCTCGTGCAGCATCCTCCGTGGAACGTTCCAGAACCCCGGATACTCTGATCGGGCATCTTTGGCTGCATTAGTCCAACAGGTGCGTGTTCTACAGCCCCAGAAGTGAGCCTTGCTAGCAGGCTGGTGGCGCCCCCAACCGGGCCACCAGAACACGGTTCTCTTTGTTCAAGTTGGGGTGGGGGGGGACGAGATTGTGGGACAGGTCCCCAAACAGTGCGAGGTGACAGGAACGCCCCTCCATCCCACCCACGTGGACTTTGGGCTGTGGGTTCAGATGGGCTCCCTCTTCCCTAGTGGATGCCTTTGATGACCTTGACCTTGAAGGCCAGGGTTCTCAGGTTCCCACCCCCTGCGCTCAGGCTGCTGAGCTCTGGCTCTATACTCCACAAGGGAACTGCCCAAACCGGGAAAGATCCCTTCTCCACGCTGCTCTCGCGGATTCTTTCTGCAGAAGCCACGAGGCAGTAGGTTCAAGGACCCAACGCACTGGTCAGCCTGGCACCGGAGAAGGTGGGGTTCCCCCCCCCCCCCGGGCGGAGGAGCCCTCTGCCAGGGAGGTCAGCTCCTCTCTCCCCTCCCGGGGCCCTTCCTTCTCAGCAGGCTGAGCGGCCCAGGTCCCCCTGCCCTGCGGAACCCGAGGGGGCGGGTGACACAAAGAAGTTTGCCCCAGCCATGGCCAAGGCTTTGGGGGCGGGTGTTCTGGCCACTGCGGTGCCAGCCTTTGGGCAGCAGTGATGGGCAGCACGCACAGCCAATCACAGCGCTCTCCTCGGGGCATTTCAAAGGCAAAAGCTGGCTGTTCCCTATGGCAACGCTGAACAACATGCTGACCCTGTTTCTGGACAAAGATTTCTCACAGGAATTTATGTAGCCTGGCGCCGTTCTGTGTGCTGCGTTTTGGGGAGAAGTGCATGCACATATTAGTGACTCACCCAAGTGCAACGCCCAGAACACCACTCCGTTTGCTGTCCGGAACAGCAGCGTGTGTGGTGTGAGGGGCTCCGGGCTCTGAGCAGGTGTCATCAGGCCCCACGCTGAATATGATGAGCAGTGCTCCCCGAGCAGAAGCCGCTCCTGTGTGGGTTAAGTGGGCTGAAGTGAATGACCCACTCACAAAAACGAATTAAGTGCTGCCTGATGGGGGACACATGTCAAACCAGTTACAGCAATGGTTTAGCTAAGTGACTTGCATCCTGTTAATGCATTTTACACATATGCACACGTTTATAACAATAATTAATCCCAAACTTGTAATATGCTTTGATATTTTCTGACCTCAAATGAAATCCTCCTGCCTCAGCCTCCCAAGTGCTGGGATTACAGGCATGTGCCATTCTGCCCGGTCTTATGTATTTATTATTTATGTATTTATTTATTTTAAAACAGGGCTCATGGGCTGGAGAGATGGCTCAACAGTTAAGGCACTTGCCTCCAGTGCCTAAGGCCTCAGGTTCAATTCCCCAGTACCCACATATGCCAGACCCACAAGGTGGTGGTCCTGGTGTTCTCTCTCTCTCTCTCTCTCTCTCTCTCTCTCTCTCTCTCTCTCTCTCTCTGCTTGAAAATGAATAAATAAAATAAAAAATAAAAAAAAAACAGGGCTCATGTTGGAGTTGGGGAGATTGCTCAGTGGTTAAGAGTACTTGCCACTTGACCATGAGGGTCTCTCCAGCCAGGAACCACCAAGTTTGATTCCCCAGAACCCAAGAAAAAGCTGAATGTGTCCATGCATGTTTATAACCAGTCCACAGGGGTGGAGCCCAGAGAATCCTGGGGCTCCTTGACAGACAGTAGCTCCAACTTGAGGGAGAGTCCCTCTCTCAGGGAAAGAAATGCACAGATGACAATAAGAGGACACCCAATGTCATCCTCTGACCTCTGCACTCATGCGCATGGAGCATACACGTCTACACGCACGTGCACACACCACACATCACACACAACACACATACTCTACACAGGCATTAAAAAAGTGGGGCTCATGTAGCCTAGGCTGGCCCCGGACTCACCATATAGTCCAGGATGGCCTACCTCTTCCTCTAACTTCCAAGAATGGAGCTTTTTAAAAATATTTTTCATTAGGGAGAGAGAAAAATGCCCATGCCAGAATATGGGGGGGGGGGGAGCTGGAATTTAAATGAATTTAAAAAAAGTATAGAGGGCTCGGAGGTGACTCAGTGGTTAAAAAATTCATTTTCAAGCAGAGAGATGAGAGAGAAAGAGAGAGAGAGAGCACACCAGGGCCACCACCTTGTGGTTCTGGCATATGTGGGTACTGGGGAATTGAACCCGGGACTTTAGGCACTGGAGGCAAGTGCCTTAACCAATGAGCCATCTCTTCAGCTCCCCCCCCCCCATACTCTTTTAATACTAGTCACAGCCTTATAAACACTGTCGACTCATGGCTAGAAGTTCAAAAACAGCAACATAAACTAAAAGCTGGTGATGATGCAAGGTTCCCCTACTCTGGGGTGATTATGGTACCTCAGCACCCCTCTCTGTCTATCAGCTCAAGGCCTCTCTAAGATAGCAGGGTGGAGAACTGACCATATGAAATGTTCCAGTTTTCTCTCATCTCTGTGGGCCACCCCAGGGAGAAAAAGGTATCCTCACTTTAGGTAGTCCATTCTGGGATTTACATGCAAACACTTGTGCAAACATTTGTTCACGCACACACACACATGCTACCTCTGGCACTTACCTGAAAGCTGACAAGAGAATGTGAGTCCTGGGAGTGGCTGGCCTTCCCCTGGCAGCCTTAACTACAGTCTCCATAGACACCTCAATCTTTAAACACTTGCTGAAAATGGATCTGCCCCACCATGCTCCTATAAAAAAGGGACCCTTTAAGGAAGATGCCATGGGAAGCAGAGACAAGATTACATCAAACCCCAGGCAGCAAAACCTGAGACCCACTGGGAACATCCCATGCTTCCTCATTGCTCAAGGCAGGTGACAAGCCTAAAGTGCCATCTGATACCAGGCCAAAGCAACTTCTCCCAACCTCTCCTTGCTGTCCACTTGGTTTGCCAGGACAGCTGGTCTGGGAGCTTCCAGGAATTCTCCTGTCTCTGCCTCCCATTTTGCCACAGGAGCAGGGATTACAGATTCTCACCACTACATGTGGCTGTGCGTGGGTCCTGAGGATTTAAACTCAGGTCTTCATGCTTGTATGACAAGCACTTTACCCATGAAGCCATCTATCTACCCAGCTCCAACCTTTTTAAAGAAATGGTGGTGTAGACTGGGTGTGGTGGGCTACAGTGAGACCCTAAAAAAAAAATAAATGGTGGTGCACGCCTTTAATCCCAGCACTGGGGAGGCTAAGGTAGGAGGATCACCAAAGCCAGCCTGGGGCTACAGAGTGAGTACCAGATCAACCTGGATACAGTGAGACCCTTTCTCAAATAATAATAATAATAATAATAATAATAATAATAATAATAAATGTGTGTGTATGTGTGTGTGTGCATGTGCACACCACCTTCTCTTGCCACTGCAAACTAACACTAGATACTTGACTACTTTTATTTATTTATTTATTGTTTGTTTGTTTTGTTTTTCAAGGTAGGGTTTTGCTGTAGTCCAGGCTGACCTGGAATTCACTGTGTAGTCTCAGGGTGGCCTTGAACTCATGGCAATCCTCCTACCTCTGCCTCCCAAGTGCTGGGATTAAAGGTGTGCGCCACCACGCCCAGCTACTTGACTACTTTTTGTATCTGGATTTATGTGGGTTCTGAGAAATTGAACTTGGGCCTTCAGGCTTTGCAAGCAAGTGCCTCTAACCATTGATCCATCTCCCCAGCCCCAGCAGCCTGGTTTTTAAAGTGGTAACCAGTTAAATTTCATTTTCAACTCCAAGTGCCATAAAGACATGTCTGATGATTTAAAGGGAGTCTTTCAGAGTTGAAGAGAGAAAAGATGCCAGATCTGAGAGTCTCTAGTAGACAGCCCATGGGCCAAACATCTCTTCTACAGCCTGCTGTCCCCACTGAGAAGCCTCTGCCAAGCTGTCCTCAATAGCTGCATCCTCAGGAAGAAGTGAGGGGTAATGGTGGTCAGCTTGAGTTTGTGATTCCCTGCTTGCCCAGCCTCCAGGAGCCCTAGAGGACCCAGGCCAGCTCCTCAGAGCCTTCACCCAGGCTGTGTACACCTCTCCCCCAGAAAGTGGTCCTGAGGCCACCCCCTTTCCTCCTTCAAGGCCTAGACCTCAGGCCTGGCTCAGAGGCTTTGCTCCTCCAGGCAAGGCCTGGCTCTTTTGTTTTTGATTTTGTTTTTAAAGACTGGGTCTTATGTCGCTAAGGCTGACCTTGAATTCCTGATCTTCCTGCCACCACCTCTTGAGTGTCGGGATTTCAGGCCTGTGCCACCACACCTGGTAAAGCTCAGTGTCTTTTGTCATAGAGCTCCAAAAACATCTCAGCAAAGAGCTCCCTAGGAAAGGCGGAGTGGGAGAACTCTACACCAGGACTCAAGAAAGCAGAAGTCCACTCATGACTAGTGCTGAGATCTTAGGGAGGCAGCACTCGACCTTGTTGGCTAGGCTTGGGTTTCCCCTCTTGCAGAACGGAAATATGCAGTCGTGCTCCACCCTGCCCCTTGGGAGCTTCAAGGGGAAGCCCTTACTGGTGAGGACCCTGAGACTGTCATGGATGTCCCTTGCAGGGTTGCACTGTGGCATCTAGGTGCTGATCTGTGACTGCAGAGGGCCCAGCCCAACTTCCTCAGGTAGGTAAGATGGTGATAACTTCAGGCATGTTCAATCTATTGCCATGGAAAAAATCATAGCTGCCCTAAAAGGATGGAAATAGTGTGGGAAATGGCCTGGAGCTTTCTAACCCTCACCCCTTTGCCATGTCACACTGATAGATTTTGTCATCCATTCCCTGGAAAGCACCTGCTGAGGAAATGTCAGTCTTTGGGCCTCTAATTCAGATGTGGAAGGTGTTGTGTACATGAGTGTTTTATTTATTTATTTACCTATTTACTTATTTTTTTATTTATGTAGGAGAGGCAGAAAAAGACAGAGAGAATGAGTATAGGGATGCCAAGGCCTCCTACCACTGCAGAAGTACTCCAGGTGCACGCACCTGTGCATCTGGCTTTATGTGGATGCTGGAGAATCAAACCTGGGCTGCCAGGCTTTGCAAGCAAGCGCCTTTAACTACTGAGCGATCTCTCCAGCCCAAGTTCATGAGTCTTGTCCCCTTCACCGAGAGCACACCACTTTCCATCCCTTCACAGGGCACACTTAGTTCAGTGCATTAGCTACAGATGAGACAGTGCACTAGAACATCTTTTTTTTATATTTTTATTTATTCATTTTCAAGCAGAGAGAGAGAGAGAGAGAGAGAGAACACCAGGGCCACCTTGTGGGTCTGGCTTATGTGGGTCCTGGGGAACCGAACCGGAGGCCTCAGGCACTGGAGTCAAGTGCCTTAACCGCTGAGCCATCTCTCTAGCCCACTAGAACATCTTTGGGAGCCCTTGTCTTGGGGTCCGCATGGATACATGTGAATACGACTATGAAATGTGTCTCTCACTTCAGGTCTGGGCAAAGAAGTGTGGAAGTAACCATACTGCTGGTGACAAAATATGGCTGTCTCTAGGCATGGTGGCGCACGCCTTTAATTCCAGCACTGGGGAGGCAGAGGTAGGAGGATCACCGTGAGTTCAAGACCACTATGAGACTACATAGTGAATTCCAGGTCAGCCTGGGCTACAGTGAGACCCTGCCTCAAAACAAAACAAACAAAAACCAAACATGGCTGTCGTGGGTATGCAGCTGGTAAAAGCATGGTGGTTTAAAAGCCTTTGTTCAGGTCTGGGGAGATAGCTCAGCAGGTAGGAGCACTTAACATGCAAGCATGAGGGCCTGAGACACCCACATACAAAGCTAGGCATGCCCATGGTCCGTAACCCCAGTCCTGTGGAGAATCTCTGGGTCACTAGTCAGCCACTCTGGCCAAAGATGGCAGTTCCAGGGTTCAGAGAGAGAGACTGAAAGGTGACAGGAGGACACCTAAAGCTCTCCTCTGGCCTCCACATGTGTGTGCACACATGATGCATATACTACACACGCGCAATGCACACACAAGCCTTCTACTTCATCTCTCCGTGAGCAGTGCAAAGTGGAAGGTCGCCTGCCCCAGGGTGACACACTGTATGAATTAGTGAAGTTTGTCATGTTCAAAAAAAAAAAAAAAATGGTGACTAGTCATGGTGGTTCCTGCCTATTATCCCAGGACTTGGGAGGTAGGAGGACCACCATGAGGTCCAGGTCAGCCTGAGCTGGAGTGAGACCCTACCTCAAGAAAAACACAACCTCAAAATCAATAAAAAAATGACAGGGGTCACTTACACAGGTACTCCTTAGCACAAAACGCAAAGCCCAATTCTCTACTATGTCATCACTAGAGGGCCATGGTCCCTCAGCCATTCTCCTCTGCTCCTAGTTGGGGGTGGAGAGGTCCTGGTCACAGTCCATGGTAGAAAGCCCTGGACAGTACTCAGAACCTGTAGCTAAGTGATGGCGTGTGATTGAATGAGCGGGTCGTCTGCCCAGGTCAAATCTCTCTGGCCAGGTTGGCCTTGAGCAGCTGCCTGCACAGGGCTGGGGTCGGGCTGCTTCTGGAATTTCCATGAGCAGAGGATTAGTCACTTTTCTATTGCAAAGAGGTTCATTTTGGCTCCAGCTCTGGAGGTATAAGATCAAAGGACACATCTGGTGTTTTCCTCTTTGCTGGCAGAATCCCAAAGTGGCAAAGGGTATCAGTTGAAAAGGGAAGCTTGTGTCCTTTCTGGTCTTTCCCTCTACTTAAAAAGCCACCCCACTGATGACTCTATTTAATCCTTCCTTGTCACTTTCAAAGGTCCACCTTCATGTACTATAGTTGGATTATATTTCTGCCCTCTTAATAACTCACAATGAGGGTTGTTTCAATACCAGAGCCCTTATGGAACACCCAAACAATATCCACACCAAAGCAGGAGGCTTATTATGGGCTGTATCTCTGGACAAGTCCACAAAATTTGTCTTGCTCATAACTATAGTGAGTGGATTTAGGGAGCTGGTAGAGATTAGGGCACCACTGGCCACTCCTTGGCCTCATTGCAGAGTGTAGTGGACACAAAAGAAACCCAAGAGCTGGACCTGGTGTCTCACACTTGTCACCTGGAACCCCAGCACTTGGAAGACTGAAGCAAAAGAATTGTCATGAGTTCAAAGTCAACCTAGTCTGTAAGGACCAGGCCAGCCATGACTACATGTCAAAACCCTATCTCACCCCCACCACCACCACCAAAAAAAAAGAAAGAAAGGGAATGAAATATGAAAGGAGAGAAGAATCCCCCTCTGCTCTAAGAACCCAGAAAAGCTGCTCCACAGGGGGCTAGCACTGCTTGTGCCTGTGCTCCGTAAGACCTTGCTGGAATTCACCTCTGTGTGAAGAGCCAAGAGTTAGCTGGACACCAGCCCCATCAGACTCCAGCCACCATCATTTATTTTTGAACATGACAAACCTCACTAACTCATAACAGTGTATCACTCCAGAGCATGTAGTCATGGCAGAAGGGACCAGAGACTAGCCTGGATGACCCCTGGGCTCAGTCACCTGAGGCCCAGAGTTCACATTCCTGCTCTCTGAGGAGGAAGGGGATAGGTGCTGCCTGTTTTAGAGCCCAATGGCAGGGCTCCCTCGTGAGATTACTGGATTGCTGGCAGAGGTAAGACCCTCCACAGCACCCCAAAGCCTTCAGGATAAAGCCTCTAGTGGCTGCCCCAATGGGCCAGTCCCACAGGAAATGGCTTTTCCTCCCTTGACATTTCTTTATGACTATGTGACAAACTAAAAACTTTCCCCATAGATGGTTAAGGAACCAAATTTGGGGTTCAGATGCTTCATTCTGCAACCCTAAATGCAGAAACTGTGCTGCCAGGGCCCAGAGCAACACTTCTAGAGCCCCCTTAGAAAGGGTGTCGTGGGTCCCTGGGCCTCCTCCTGACTCTGTCCTTTGGGCCTCTCTCAAGTCCTCTAAGCCAAGAGGGTTAAGGATCCCATCCCACGCCCACTCT